>JANIJH010000008.1:1648492-1661026 GCA_024520975.1 Erythroxylum areolatum
AATAATAAGGACATTTTGATCTTTTTGTTACTTATTCCTTTTCTTATTCCAAGTTTATATTTTCAAACCAAACATTGAAATAGAAATTCTTTATCTATTCTATTCTTTAAACCAAACAAAGTAATATTCATACTATCCTATTCCTCATCTTTTCTATTCCTAAGAATAACTATTCTATTCCCTGTTTATTCCATTCCTTGAACCAACCAGGCCATTAATTTTTGTGACTATCATTTATTGAATAAATATAAAATAAGACAGGAGGTGGTTATTCCGTTGCGCCACTTAAAGCATAACTTTGATCTTAGGAGGGTTAGCCTCTATTTAGTTGAGCTTATATTAGTAAAAAAAATTTCAATGTAATTTTTTACTATAAATCTTTCATGAGAAAAATTTTTCTAAGAAATCAGTTAATTATTTGACTGTCATATAAAAAAGATATTTTTTAAAAGAGGTTTGTATAGTAAATTGTTTGGTAACATAAAAATAGAAAATAAATTTAATTTTAACTATATTTTAATTTATAGTTAAAATTATTTATATATATAATTATTATTTAAAATATATTAAACAATATATAAGAGATTAGAGAAAATTGAAAGATAAGTTCACAAGATAAACATGAATATAAGTTTATAAATATCGTAGAAATTATGTGTAAAACAAATGGAACTAAAAATATGTTCATTAATTAATCTAGAAAATATACTCAAAAAATTATTTGAAAGGTTTTTTTTTTTCTGTATTTGGATTGTCAAAAACATTGTATCTATTAAAAAGATATTTTTTTGCTTTTCAGTAAAATTACTGTAATTTTCTTTTTTTTTCACTTAACAATATAACATGGGGTCTTAGGAGTAACTGATGGTTCCTAATCCTAACGCATTCATTCTTGAAAGTCCATTGATAAGTTTTATATAAGATTCGAGGACTAATAGGCTTAAAACTCTTAATTTTTTGATATTTTTAATTTAAAATTAAATTTAAAAACTTTTAAATTTCATATAAATAAAGTCAATAAGATATATTTATTAATGTGATGTATTTTTTAAACACAGCATTAATGCATATTTATTAGTTATAGCAGTAAAAGCAACGTTTTAGTTTAATTTTT
Source organism: Erythroxylum areolatum (assembly GCA_024520975.1). Lineage (NCBI taxonomy): Eukaryota > Viridiplantae > Streptophyta > Magnoliopsida > Malpighiales > Erythroxylaceae > Erythroxylum > Erythroxylum areolatum. The sequence continues at coordinate 1,649,607 of JANIJH010000008.1, forward strand.
ATAAATTTTAAAATATTTATTATTAAATTAAAAATCTTTAAATTTTAATAATAATTTGAAAATTTTTCAAAATATTGGATAAGTTTAAATTTATTATCTCAAAGATTAGTTAATAAGAGGCATGAATTTATTATATATATACATATGAAATACTTGATAAAATTATTTATTATTTGAATTATGTTTCATTGTAATGTTTTCTGACCAACTTTATAAGGTTTGTTGTCGAAATTTCACTTGGAAACTCCGACAATAATTAAGGTTGAAAAATAAAGTAAAAGTTTGCATATTTTAATTTAGGCGAGTAAGTATGAAAGTCGGTGGTGGATATGAATTGATTATTAAGTAAAGTGGAAGAAGCTCTTCTTAGAACCAACAAACCAACGATCCCCTACCAAATCCACTTGATGAAGGCATTAACATCTCAAAAGCTATTAATTACCTTTTGTTTGTTCTCTGTCTTGAATGGCTTTTCGTCATCCATTAGTGGACTTGGTAGTTTTCAAACAAATTAGAAAACAATAATTTCGTATTTAGACCAGGTCACAAAATAGTTTTTAATAGCTGTTCAGTATTGAAGTTAACTGAAAAACTAACTTTTTGACATATTTAAATTGAATACTAGTTATTTTTTATTTTTTAAATAAAAAGTTGACTCTGCAATTACATGATTATTTTTTAAATTAATCGAAAAATAGGTCCTAATACTCACGTATCAAGCTAGCCACTGTTCTTACTTGCCATGTGGCAATAGACCTATATTTATATATTTTAGATTGTGAGTTCTATTTATCATGTGACAGGGAAGTTCACATTTTATTTATAAATAAAAAAAGTCAAAATTAACGTGATATTTAACTTATCAAGAGTTAACCTTAGTTTAATTTTTTATTTAATTAATATCTATTTTGAATATTTTAAAAATATAGAGATTTAATTTGAACACTTTAAAATGTTAATGACTATTTTATATTTTATTGTAAATGTTGATGTTCCAAATTTACTTTTAGCTGTGAGGAATAAGCTAAGAAATGTGTAGCTTTTCTTGTTATATCCTAATTTAATTTGATATTATAGTTGATGATGCTCGTATACTAATTGATTAATTTATAATTTATATCAGTATAGAAGAAATTAAACTCTTTTATAATTTAACTTATTTGTTTAAAATATATATATCATAATGTAAACAGTTATTATACTTATTTGTAACTCTTATTATTATTTTCTATTAATTCTTACATTCATTATTAAAAACATTTTTTTAATTTAATCACTAAAGGTTTTCTATTTTTGCCATTTAAAATCTAGATTTCAAACAATTGAAAAAAAGGAATGACTAATTTTTCTTCAATATATTGGAATTTGGTGCTTTAAAATTTGTTTAATTATAATTTTCATGTGGTCAAAACGTGCCTATCATTTCTGCGTGACACTTTTTTCGATTTCCACGAGAAAGGCAAAGGAGCTTATTATGGCAAATGTGACATAAAAGCCAATTTAAGCGTATGCCGTGATCATGATTTTTATGGTAAATCGGGAAAGCTTCACTTTCCTTATTTTCCAAATTCACGCACCGACAGAGCTCTGAGTAAGTAACCACAATTCTGATCTGTTGGTTAAGTCCTTGCAAAATTTAAAAAGGGAACAATGATTAATTATTTTCCAAATTTCTTCTTAAGGTAACACATAAAAATATCTGCATAAAGTGAAGGATAAAGTTGATGGGTTTAAGAACGGAGTAACAGATAAGGAATGAAAAATGAGTAATTAGCTGTTGATTATTATTATAAGGATAATAGTTTGATACCTTTCGTATCATTCATTTAGTAGAGGAATGAAATTTATTCTTCGTTACTCTTTCTTTAATTTTTTAATACCAATTAATTAAAATATAATTTATTCATTAATTAAAATAGTGTAATTAATTAATTATAATATAGTTAATTAAAATAATATAAAAATAACATTAATTAATTAATTAAATTATAATATATTTTTATTTCTTAATATTTTTTACAAGCCAACCATTATCAATAATAATAATAATCATTCCTTACTCCTAACCAACAATCATAATTATAATGATAATATTCATTATCATTCCTCGCTATATTCATTCTCATTCTTAATATCACTTTCTTATGTGAACCAACCGCTCCTAAGATATGTTAAATGATTTAAAATAAAAAAGGATAGTAGGTGCCGCCCGTAGTTATTATTTAGAGTTAATTGTTTAAGAAGATTCAAATTATGCGTAAAAAAATTTTATTTATAACTCAAAATTTAAAAAGTACTAATAAAATGTCTAGATTTTCAATTTTTTTAAAAAATTTTAACTCAAATTTCAAAAAGTGATAATAAAATGTTTAAACTTTCAATTTTTTTCAATTATAACCTGACGTTATCTGTTGTTCTCCGATACCCTTAGCCATTTATTTTTTGTTTATTCTTCTGACGTCCTAAACTATTATTGGATTACAACATCTGCATTAATAAGGTCGTCGTAATTGTATAATTTGATTCAGGTCATTTTTTAACTTAACGAAGATTCTAATGTCAAGTTATAATTAAAAAAATTGAAAAATTGAATATTTTATTACTACTTTTTGAAACTATAATTTATATAATTTCAGGTCAAAAACAAAAAAACAAATAATTTAGATCATTTAAACAAAAATTAAGAGGATGGTAATCTTTATTAGTTGCTTATGCTTCTTCTTAGCCTATCTGTGATAAGGTCATTATCTTTAGACATAAATATTAGACAAATGAATATTTTTATGGTGGCAAAAAATATTGAGATTCCATAACTATTTTTGTATCAATATAGTTACAGAAATAATTGCTAACAGTAAAAAATATATACTAAATTTGGAAGGAAGATATCTTAATAATATTTAATAATCTATTGGAAGATTTAATTAAACATTACAACAATCTCCTCTTTCCATCAAAAAAATATAAATTTACATATGATTTTTAAATATGTTTATTTATTAAAATTACTCGTTTATGATCAAACTGCAACTTTAGAGTAATGAAAGTAATCTATTTGTAAAATATTAAAAAAGGTTGCGTATAATTAATATCCTTCTCTCAACTCTTTTAAAATAAAGAGCCTTACGTAATGGAGTTGTTGATGTTGTTATTGTTTATTAAATTTTAAATATTTTTATAAAAATGAACTAATTAATTAGTTAATTAATTAATTTTTAATAATAAAAGTTATTAAAATAAATTAAATTATAAAATTAAAAATTGAATCGAAAAATTGAATAGATATATAATTTTAACTATTAAAGCGACTGAATAGATTAAGTTTTTAAATTATTGAACAAAACAATAGAAAAAAGACATGATTGGAGTCCAATTTTGCCAACTATTTTTGTCATTTTACATAAGAAAAGTTAAGGAAAAAAAGAAGAAGGAAACAAATAAAATCGAAGGAAATTTACTATATCACAAGCATAATATTCAACTAATAAAAACAAACGAAGAGCCTCAGTAGTCAGTGCTCCGAAGATAGACGCAAGTCTCGTCCTTTTGCCATTCCTTGAAAATTCCATATTCGTTTTCTGATTCCAATCATAAACCCCTTTTTTTGTCGCTCTCTGCAGTTTCTGCTTTTTCATTTTCGCTTATTTGTTCCCAAGTTTTCTCTCTTTTGGCTTAATTTGCAGAAGGGTCGCTTGTTTAACACCAAAGGCAAAAGCATTGGCCTTTGAGGAACCCGGATAAAAGCTTATTCCTTTTATGGGTTTATATCATGCTTGGGGCAGGTTTTTTGCCGATTTGATGTGGGTTAGAGCTGAAGTTGGTGGGTTTCACTTGGTTTTGGTGTAAACTTTGGGGTTGCCTTTGTTTAGAAGTACGTAAAAGAATCATGTCACCGGCCGTAATCGAAAAGGTCTCGCCGGAACTGGGGCTTGCGAAGCCCTCCGACGAAAATCGGTGTAGTTTTCCTAATTTAAGAGGGTTGCGGTGGCGTATAGATCTTGGTGTTTTGCCTTCTTCTTTGTCGGTTGATGATCTTCGCAGAGTCTCTGCTGATTCTCGCAGAAGGTATAAACTTTGGTCTTTTCTTTTCCTTTGGCCTGATGTTCTGTTTATGTTTCTGGTTGGGTTGTGAAAGGCTTAATTTAGAAAAAAAAAAAAGAATCATTTCAGGGTTCATGTTCAGAAAAATTCACGTGTTTGCAATGGCAAAATGTGTTCTTATTGTTTTATCGTTATCAAACATCTTGCCTTTTTTTTTTAATTCGCTCAGCTTGCTCTTTTTTCGAGATTGGTCGTGATAGAAACCCTGAAAGATATATATATATATATTTTCTTTTTTGGACTTGCCTGTGTTAAGTACCTGCGTAGTGTTTAGCTTCTCAATCAAGCAACATGAGTGATCGCTATGTCGTTAAGCTCTGATGTGCAATCTTTCTTGTATTCTCAGATATGCGTCTTTAAGAAGACGTCTCTTAGTTGATCCACATATAAAAAAGGCCGGAAGTAATTCGCCTGATTGTGTCATTGACAATCCACTTTCACAAAACCCAGGTAAGGCTTCGTTTATCATTTTGTTTCCAGCTCTGAAAATTTTTATATGAAGCTTTGCACTGGTGGGCTGGGGTTTTTTATATAATCCCACATGCAGACAGTACCTGGGGACGATTCTTTCGAAATGCTGAATTGGAGAAAACAGTTGACCAAGACTTGTCGCGTTTATACCCTGAACATGGGAGCTATTTCCAAACGCCTGGATGTCAAGGAATGTTGAGAAGAATTTTACTATTATGGTGCCTTAGACACCCAGAATATGGATATAGTCAAGGTAAAATTGTACTATTTAAGGAGCTCTTTTAACCTTACCTTTTCAGTCCAGAATAGAAATGCTTGAAATACCATGATAGACATTTTCCAATTGCCTACTTTACATGAAAAAGATATACACAATGCTCCTAGATTCTTATTTCTGGTTTCTCTTAGGATTATACTCTTGGATTATATATTAAGATTTTATATTATAATCTATGGACATTTACAATGAAATTTGCTTATATGAAAATCTAATTTCTCTTTCCACTTCTTGTTTTTTTACCAGGAATGCATGAACTTTTGGCTCCATTGTTATATGTTCTTCATGTTGATGTAGAGCTTCTGTCTAAAGTGCGGAAGCAGTATGAAGATCATTTCACTGATAAATTTGATGATTTATCACTTCATGGAAATGATCTTACATATAATTTTGAGTTGAAAAAACTTTTAGATTATGAGGAAGTTGAAATTAGCTCCAAGGGCAGTACTACAAAAGTTAAAAGCCTCCTGGAGTTGGATCCTGAAATACAAACCATTGTTCTGCTAACTGATGCCTATGGTGCTGAAGGTGAACTTGGCATTGTCTTATCTGAGAAATTCATGGAACATGATGCTTATTCTATGTTTGATGCTTTAATGAGTGGGGCTCATGGTTCAGTTGCCATGGCAGATTTCTTTTGTCCCTCCCCTGCAGTTGGGTCCCATTCAGGCTTACCTCCTGTGATTGAAGCTTCTTCTGCGTTGTATTACTTGTTGTCTATTGTTGATTCATCTTTGCATAGCCACCTTGTTGAGCTTGGTGTTGAACCCCAGTACTTTTCTCTTCGCTGGCTGCGGGTTTTATTTGGTCGAGAGTTTTCGCTCTTAGACCTATTGTTGATTTGGGATGAAATATTTGCAGCAGATAACAACAGAATAGATAAAATTCCTCGAGATGAAACTGGGTCCAGTTTTGCAATCTTCAATTCACCTCGTGGAGCATTGATCTCAGCTGTGGCAGTTTCTATGTTACTTTATTTGAGATCTTCTCTACTTGCTACAGAGAATGCAACTACTTGTCTACAGAGACTGTTGAACTTCCCCCAGAACATAGATCTGAAGAAACTGATAGATAAGGCAAAATCTTTACAGACGCATGCATTAGAGAATAATAATATATCACTCTCATTGCCCTTATTTGGTGAAGAGACTTATATCTACAATAAACCAAGACTGACAAGAGGTCATACCCTTTCAGTTGATTCAATTCCTCCAACAACCCCTTTAGGTGTGGTGCCCGATAGCTATTGGGAAGAAAAGTGGAGAGACATGCACAAAGCTGAAGAACTCAAGCGAGAAAGTTCAGAAAAGAAAACTCCAAGCCGAAAAAAAAGCTGGTCAGAAAAATTAAGATTGAGTCTATCCCGAACAGGATCTGATTCATCCCCAGAAAAAGTTGCGAGTCGCAACAAGAACCACAAGTTATCTGTGAGACGCCGTTTGCTGGAGGATTTATGTAATGAGCTCGGATTGGATGATGCTGACAAGGCCAGCTGCCTTGAAGTTTCAGACAAGAAGGATGATCAAGCTGTAGGATTTGAAGGGGGAACACAAGATAGTATTAATAAGGACTTCACATGCTCAGACAACGAGAGATGTTCGACTGGAAATGGTGGCAGTGATGAAAACTCGTCTGTATTCTCAGATCCGTCTAGTCCCCATAGTGATGCTAATGATCATGAGAATGATTCTGAGAAGAGCAGTGTTGCCTCAAATTTATACATCAGTGAAAATGAATGCCATCCCAAGTCTGTTCAGGAGGATTCAGTTCTATCTGTTTCCCATGACCCTTATGACCCACCTGTTCATTCAGAGAGTAGCAGAGAAGCTATTGGAAAATTTTTGACAGCTTCAAAAGACCGGAAACTTCTTTCTGGTAAATTTCAATGGCTTTGGAAGCTTGGGCGCAATAATGCAGGTGAGGAGACCTCTGAAAAGGGAAGCAGGACACATGATACCACATTATATGCCAGTGATGCCTGTAACAAGATACATAACGACGATTCTTCTGTGGATGGATCTGCTCTTTCAAATGCCAGTGAAAAAGGAGATCCTGTGGACCAGAATGTGATGGGTACTCTTAGGAACCTTGGCCAGTCAATGCTTGAGCATATTCAGGTAAAACCTCCACTGTTTACTATAGACCTTTCAGTAAAGGGATGGAATTTGGAAAAGAATGAACTGAGGATGAAGCTAATTGATGTTTGTATGTGTCTCTGCAGGTGCTCGAATCCGTTTTCCAGCAAGATCGTGGGCAAACAGGTTCGTTGGAGAATTTCTCCAAAAATGTTCTAGTTGGTAAAGGGCATGTAACGGCCATGACAGCTCTTAAGGAGCTTCGGAAAATTAGCAATCTTTTATCAGAGATGTGAGTTGGATTCTTCATAACCATGTTGTAGTATCTGTATATACATTTTGTAATTACTATTCTTTTAGTGCAACATAAAATGAGGTTCTGGCTTCGTCCTCTACTATATATGTCAGAGTAATTGTAATTTTTTCCAAGTCTCAAACTCTCTGCCTATAAATATGAGTTCAATAAAAACTGTTGGGATGGATTTTGCCATCATCACTTATTCTCTCTATCGCCTCCCATGGCTTATGACTTATCAGAATTCACGTTATTCGGTCCTCTGGGTTTGCTTTTGTTCTGTAAACTACGATGAGATTGGCATTTACTCTTGTCGGTGTTCCACCTCCAATAATTGATCTGTTTTCAGAACTGTACTTTCGGATCAGTGCATGTTTCGGCTGAATGTTTTGTGATTCTTATTATCCATGGGCGAAGTTATGGCAAAATCACCAATCACAGACCACTACATGTATTTATCCTGGTTTACCCAGAATCAAATTATGTCACATAAAAAGACTATTGAATAAGATTTGGTTGAAAATCAAACTATTGGGATTATGATATTATTTATGAAATAACATTTGATTACATTAAATCTTTTGGCTTTTTATGTCTTAATTAGTAGTGTTATTTTATTTGATATTTACCTTTAATTCATAAATCCAATGTAAACTCGTCCGACCAACCAAAAGTGTGGCAAATTATACAACGAACTGCTTCAGAAATAGGTTAGGTACTGAGAAAAATCCTTAATAGTTACATCCTATAAGTTCGCATGGGGGTGATGTTTATGCCATATGCATACACAAAAAACCCCTTTTGCATTCCTTTTTCCCAGATATAAAAAAAGAAGATAACAAAAGAAAACAGTGTTCTCCTGTGTTATGCTGGTTTAAAATGGTGTTGATGTCAACAGTTTACAGTTCTAATTACTACTGAAGTGTGATCTACTCTATATTGTGAAAGCCTGGGAGAAGAGAAGTAATAAAGCCAAAAATAATCATCTGAATCTCCTTCACAATTCCCCACCAGCGGTTACCACCATTTGCTTCACCATGTTCTACCACATTCTCATTTTCAGGTATCAGGTTACCATCCTCTGCTGGTCGATTCTCATTCTCACCTCCAGCTTGTCCCTCTGCAGAAAGTTGTCACAAGATGAGTTCAATGGATCAAAGTAGCCACCAATACCGTCACATGAATCATAAATGCATGCGATGTACCAAAAATCAGCTGTTCAATAGGTAACAAAGCAACTAACTTATCAAAGACTTAAAATTCCAACAGAAGAGGATCAAAGACAATAAATGAAAAACCTACTACTTGATGTAGTCTGAATAAATCCCCAAAAAAATATGTTCACCATTCATGTGTCTACCTTCATACACAAACAGGATATCTGATTCTTGTTATGGTCACTGAAAGTTCTAACGAATATAATTTGGTGTGAAGTATGTCAAACATCTGGTGTATATCCTATGAAATGTCACTTACTCTCACACAATGAAACAGACCACACATTCAAAAAATTGAACAAATACCGGCTAAACCAAAATTATCATTCTGCCTTGGAGCAGCAGGGACATTTTCAGCCCTCACAGCACGTCTGGGCAGACGTGGAGGAGCAGCAGCCCTTCGCATGCTTTGTGAGAGCCATCGTACTAATGGTGTGAGTGCTCCAGTTTGATATCTGCAATAGCCCACATAGAGATATGAAGCCACATACTACCACTTCAATAATAAAAATACCTTACAAGATTCACATCAGGGCTATAGCTTAAACTTAGAGGCTAGTTCAGTATTGTGTGTAAGGTAGAATTAAATAAAAAGAGTATGGAAACTGAAAAACCCATATATGAGCTTTATTTTTCATAGTCTTTCTTAAAATTCAAAAAACGTGAAATTTAGAAACTTGCATACTAAGATATTGCTACCATCCCTTCTCCTACAGCTTAATGTGTAAACGCGTAGTAGATAAATGTTAACTGCATATTATTATCAAAATGATAAAAAATAGTGTAAACGCATAGTAGATAAATGCTATCTGCATATTATTATCAAATATAAAAAAATAAAAGGAGAAGAAAGCTTAGGAATTTTAAAACTTACAAATAGATGATAGATGCAAAAAACACAAGCACAACGAGTCTTTGTCTTGATCCATCTTGGTTGAATAGAAAGATCACAGCTGCCAGCTTGAGAATAAGTAAGAAATCAAGTTGAAAAGCAATTTGAAACCGTCTTACAACTTGTTGGGGTGCAGGCTGCTGCTGCTGCTGTTGCGGTTGTCCTCCTTGCACACGATCAACTGTTGCCCCTGCTTCGGCACTTGGTCCACTGTATAAGAGGCAATAAAGAATATAGTGTTCTCTTATACTATTCAGCACTTCCATGTATTTCAACTTGCTGTGTAAATATTTCATGGTCATTAATCATCACCCATCATCTCTACCCTTAAATCAAAACTGACTTTCAATCACTGAATCTCTTCAATATTTTGCAAACAAATGATGAGTTTATGACACAATGGTAGAAAAAGAATGGTACTTCCTAGCTGGCACGGTGAGTTTTATGATCCTCTTACGTAGGTATACTATAGGTGAGAGGAATGAGGGTGCTTGGTGGAACTCCACGCATTGGCCCCATGTAAGACGAAACAGGCACAGCATACAAGCCAGCTCCACGATTCTGTTCCTGATTCTGAAGACTGAACCCTGTAACTAGTGTAGGATACGTGACTGGAACCATATGAATTTCACCATTTGGATAAGCTGGAAAATAGGAGGATGCTGGTACCTGACACAACACATAAATGATTAAATTTTCACCACTGATAAATTTGAAGGTGATACTAAAATCACTTGTAAAACAGCTAACCACACCTTTATTTCCACCCCGTACCCGTCATTTCTGAATTAAAGTTACAAATTTGACTTGGCAATGAACATCCATTTTTCACATAAATCAAGCACCATAATCAGAAGCTCACAAGACTTATTTCCAATTCACTGCTGGACATAATCACGTTCTTAGCATCTTATCTAAGTGTATCTCGTTTTCCACTCCCATCTCTCCTGTCTCAATCGCCAAGTGGGCTTACTGTTAGTTTCCTCTGAATTCCATAAAGTTACTGTCCATTCCAAAGAGTAGTAGCGACAACAACCTTCGGTTCAAGTCGATTCGTTGATAATGATAACAAGGTAAAGAACAACAAGAAGCAACTAATCGAACCTCCAGAAATTTCCAATCCCAAAATTAAGCCTTAACGGTTATAAATTCCCCCAAAGGCCCAACAAATTAAAAAAAGGTTACATTTTGTAGGTGTCGCAAGTCGCAACAAAAAAAAAAAACACAGAAATTGAGCGAGACTAGGGCAGCCTATTAACATTTGGAAACGTTCCCCAATATTTGGGGTCAAAAAAGGTCAAATAAACAGCTCTTAAAGCACAGGCTAATAAGAACGTACCAGAAGAATCAAGGTTTAGACTACCAGATCCGGGGTTCATAGAAAAGGAAATGATGAAAAGGGTCATTGAAATAATTAAGAGAAGAAGAAGAAAAAACCTGGAGTCCATGATCACGAGGGCTGGGACTTGAAGCCCTTCTGTCTTCTACACCATCTGCCATGATCGAACCCCCTGAGCTTGAATGCTTTGATTGACTGATAAAGAAAGCAACAAAGGGTTTTCGTTACCAATAAGGAGTTCTTAGAATTGATAATGCAGCAGAAATGGAGGATTTTGGGATCAGCCCACAAAGTTGAGCAATTTTTTATTTTCCTTTTTCCAAGGTAGCGTGTTTTTCTTTTTCTTCTTTACTTGAAATTCAACTTTTGGGCGTAGTCTTAAATACTAATTCATGATAATTTGGGCCAGTTGATAAATCCACTGGACCTTACATTCATGAGTTATTCTATTAAGCAACGCAATACTTTAATAAGTGCCTATTTGGATGAAATTATATCAGTAGAATTTTTACCAATTAAGTTTTTCTAAGAAGAGCTTTTATAAGAAATCAATTGACTATTTGACTGTCATTTAAAAAAAAACTTTTTTGAAAGAACTTCATACAATAGGCTGTTTGACAACATAAAAATAAAAAATACTTTTAATTTTAACTATATTTTATTTTATAATAAAAAATATTTATGCATATAAATATTATTTAAAATATATTAAACAATATGCAAAGTACAATATATTAATTATTATATAATTTT
>JANIJH010000008.1:1676426-1694078 GCA_024520975.1 Erythroxylum areolatum
TTAGTGCTTGTAGATTATACTACGAGGCTAAAGCTAAATATCAATAAAATACCTTATTCTCATCCATTTGCTTATCAAAGTGGTAGGAGTTAGTTGTAAGTAGTAGGAGTTAAAGATGCGGGAGATATGATTCAAAAACTGTTGCGGGAGATATGATTCCAAATTTGTTGGCAAAAAATACTGCAACAAACTCTCCAATCAATTGATTAGTTAGCTAGTTAATTGGAGACTTTTAGTATTTTTAGTTAGTAACAATATTTGTTAGTAGCATAACTTTCTGGATTTAGTTAATTATTTGTTAGCCAATAAATTAGCACCCTAACGTGTAGTGATAGTGTATTTGAATAAAAGAGCATCTGTCCTCTGATTCTTTAAAAATATGCAAAATTCTTGTTTCTTTATTTTTGTTTTTTTACAGTAGTAATTTCTTTTAAAACCAACATTTGGTATTAGAGCTCCTTATGATCTTAAGGGGCCTATGAGTATTCAAGAGATAACAGCAACATGGCGTCCAACAATACATCAGTTCTTTCACTTCCAATTTTTAATGATGAGAATTATAAAGTTTGGGCAATCAAAATAAAAGCTCATTTGAGAGGTATTGACTTGTGGCAGTGTGTTGAAGGTAAAAGGCAAATACCACCTCTAGGAAGTAAGCTAATACTCAATCAAATTAGGGCTCATAAAGATGAAGAAGTCAAAGCTTCATGAACCTTATCTCAAATTTATTGTGCTGTCTCTAAATCAATTTTCTCAAAATCTATGGGTAATGAAACAACCAAGAAAGCTTAGGACACATTGAAAGAATTCTATCATGGCAACGATAGAACAAGGCTGAAGCAAGTGTTAAATCTCAAAAGAGATTTTGAGATTCTAAGGATGGAGGAAAAGGAGACTCTATAAGAGTTTTTTTATAGGCAAATCATGGTGGTAAATAAAATTAGATTGATAGGAGAAGAACTACCTGATAACAAATTGTAGAAAAAATGCTTGTAAGTTTGCCCGAAAGATTTGAGGCAAAAAATTCATCTCTAGAAGATTCAAGAGATATCAACCAAATTACCTTGCCTGAATTAATCAATGCTTTACATGCTCAGGAGCAAAGAAGAATGCTGAGAAAAGAAGGAATTCAACAAGAAGTTGAGGGGACTTATCTAGCAAAGGCTTCATCTTCAAAAGGAAAAGCTCAATCTCAATGTGGTATTTGCAAGAAGTGTGGTCATGCTGAAGACAATTGTTGGCACAAGGGAAAGCCTTAGTGTTTCAAGTGCAAGAAGTCCGGGCATATACAAAGGAATTGCAAAAATAAGACTAAGGAAAGTGTTAATTTGGCACATGTTGCTGAAGAAAAAGAAAATTTGTTTTAATATTGATGAGAAATGCACCAAGAAGAAGTTTTTTGGAGAGAAGTGCTCCAACTATTGAAGAGTGATGGGAAATATATCATCTGACACAAGGAGTCTTTGATTTTGAATCAAGGGAAAGTGTTAGATATGATTCAAAAATTGTTGTAGAAGATATGATTCTAAATCTGTTGGAGAAAAATACTACAACAAAGTCTCAAATCAATTGATTGGTTAGCTGGTTAATTAGAGATTTTTAGTGTTTCTAGTTAGCAAGAATATATGTTAGTAGCATAACTTTCTGGATGTAGTTATTTGGTAGCCTATAAATTAGCATTCTAACGTGCATTGATAGTGTAATTGAATAAAAGAGCTTATGTCAAAAATATTTAGAATTCTTATTTCTTTCGTTTTGTATTTTTGCAGCAGTAATTTCTTTTAAAACCAACAAAAGAGAGTATATCATCATTTGGTTACGTTTGCCGCTTTCCACATGCAGTTCCACCTTCCCCGCCACCATCTACAGCCTCTCTGCATTGAAGCCAATTGGCTACTGAGCTATCTTTAGAGGGTTTGTTCGGATTCAGCACCTACATAAATAGATATTAGTTTTCTCCTTAACCCTTTGCTAGTTTATGGCTTAATTGAACACTTCTTCGAAATTATGAATGAATTGAGCCCTACATGAGAACTAAATGGATCACTCGATAACGTTATTTCCTCAGGTTTTGCAATGGCATCGGCATAACTAAGAGGCAATCGTGAGTGTCAAGAACAAGTCGGAAGTAAGGTCCCAAAAGACAAGATGCAAAGTTAACTAGCAATCAGGTTATATATGTGTGCCAAGCTAAAAAATAGTACAAAAAAGAAAGGATAAACTAAAGATGTTATATCTGTAATTAGAACTTTCTTACATTAAGCAATAAACAAAGAGAACTGTGTTCATGGAAACAGGAGAAACAGAATAAGTAAAAGCACTAGTCTGTTGCTCCCAGAGGCAGGATTTGGAGATTAAATCTTTTACTTTTAAAAGCTTAGCTAAGCTAAGTTTCCATCTTAAAGTTATCACGTTAGGGTAACAGGCCATTTTTTCTTAGTTACTCCCTATTCAGGCCAAGTTTCTTATGAGCTGATTTGATAACCATTTTCAACCTTGAAGGCTATATACATGAACCACCAAGTCTTTCCAAATCTATAGGTGCAAACAAAATTTTCGTAATTTCAAACTCCAATTCCAGAACCCGAACACAGTTCCACGAGGATAAAGGAGGGGAAACATAATTGTTTGAAGTAGTAATGCGTAGGCAAAGGATAAGATCTAGCTGTGCTTTTATGACACTGTGATGGCCTCTAATGGCAAGTTGTTAATAGCATTGATGAAATTTTGGCAGTGAAGAGACATGGTCTATCAAAGAAACAAATCACAGCAGCAAAATTGTTTCCCTACATTCCCATTACAACCCAGGGCCACTATCAACATGAGAGGTCTAAAAGTGAAGGAACATACACATTAGCTGGACTTGACAAAAGTGAAGGAACATACGCATGAGCTGTACTTGACCAGTCTGGAACTTCTGCTTGGAAACCTTTTCCAACTCGAACACCAGTCACATAAGGTTCATTATCTCTCAACATACGTGCTGCAGGATGCAAATGATTGGCAGATGAAGCATTTCTAGATCTTTTCCTTCCTCCCATGATTTTAGGAGACTTTCTAGAAGCTTTCTCCTTGACAATTTTATGCTTCTTCAGACATGAATGGCAAAACCACTCTTCTGCTGGTATTACTTTCATACGCAGATTACAGCAAGATACATGAAATGCCTCTTCACAGTTATCGCAAATTAGCATCTTCAAGACCAATTCCACACGAGCACATATCTTGCATGAGCGAGAAGTTGTCCTACCACTGGCATCACCAACAGCTTCATTTGCAGCATCAGGCCCGTAGGGCCAGACTCTGCCCAACAACCCCCCACTCTTGAGTATACAAATGCAAAGATCCTTTGTTGATAAATCCTTCGCCATGACCTCAACAATCATTGCACAGGATGAGGAACACTCAACAGTATCAAGTTCAGTCCTCCCAGAAGCTGAAACATATTCTGTATTTGATTTTGATGATGGAAAACTATCATTAAAATTGTCAACTTCAACAATTGTCTGCCTGCTGCTTTTGCAAACTTCATCAGGATGCAGTCTATTGGATGATGAACATCCATTAATAGACTCTGACTTCAAGACATCAACCCCAAGAGCTGCAACTGACAAAGTATTCGTACCTACAACAGAAATATAATCCTCTACATTTGTCTTTGAGCGTGCAGCAAACTCTCCGAGGGAATTGTCAAAAGAAACTCTTCTTATCTTTCTTCGCTGATATACGAACTTTGGTGTTGAGTACTCTGACAATGTACTGACAGTAGATAGCTGAGGACTTCTGATGGTACTGGATGGATCATGGTGTTTAGGATACATATGCCAAATTTCAGTGTCACCCATCCCATCACGTGCAAAATCCTGTTTCTCATGATTAGAAACGTGAAATAAAGCAGCCTCAATTGAACTATGCAAGTAATCTATATCAAGATTATCACATGAACGCACTTAAGTATATGTGGAAGATTATATTTCTGCTCTCCAGGAGAAGTTGGCTGTCAACAAGAAGAAAATTCTGTTATGCAAGCAGCACAACTTAAAAAAATGTCCATCCATTTACTACGTGATTGATTCTATAAGAAAACAAGTTTAGCATGCATTGGAATTTATCATCCTCATCGAGTTCTTAGTCTTAGAGGAAATTGATGTTTTTTTCTTTGGTTGACATGAATACTCGACACTGGTACCAGTGCAGTGAGGATTAACCCCATGTATCCTACACTTGTATCTAAATTCATCATTTTTTACCACCTTACCAATTAGGTGACTGACAATCTAAAGCCATAAACTACATGGGATGAAAGAATTACTAGCATTAAGAAAAGAAAGAGAGAACATCATTCAAAACTGAGAAGTAATTATTCATTTATGGTTGATGCAAAACATCTCAAAGATGAAGCTTCTACCTCTAGGTTTCAGGGTAGAATATAATGATCAATATACAACAATGATCTTGTAAGAAAAAGTATAGAACTTTTAATTCCCTGTACATTTTCCTTGGACGGTCTACTTCTCTCCTCTTTTTTTCCCTTCTTTTTTTGGGTATAGCAGTACATGTTTCTCCTAGTCAGAGGGTAGACCTTGGTTCACCAGCAAAATTCTTATTATTGCAACCAAGAGAGTCCAGATTGTTTCTTAACTTCCCCATTTGGCTCACAAATCACAAAAACACGCACTTCTGCATTAACCTGAAATCCATATCCTATCTAACAATCTGAATAAAGTCCAAATGTGTAATCAAGACATATAGAACCTATTTTGACCATGTCAACTATCAAACCATGAAAAGGGTATGGCGGTGCTTGTAGGGGACGTTTAAGAACAGTCAAGGAGACGCAATATAGCACTTGGGTTTTCATAGATTCACAAATTCTCGAACACAGATACTTAGTATATGATATCATATCAATTCTCAGGCATCACACAAATGAAAAACAAGTTCATAATAGCAGTATAGCACAATACAATCACATACGATGAACAACAAAAAAAAGTCAAAAGGATAAAAAAAAAAGACCCGAGAAGTTTACCTGATCGGAGAAACGTATGAGAACAAGGGAATGATTTCCTCCGTGGAACCTGCCTAAAGCCCATAAACCTTTCTCTCTCTATTTCTCCGTCATACCAAACTCTTTAGCCTTCAGGAAATCACTTGTTTCCAAAAGTTACTTTCAACCAAAAATCTGTTTATAGAGCATCTTTTTTTTTATGTTCAAAAACTTAAAACTTTATTTATGAAATTATCGGCACTAATGCACTGGATACATCAGAACTCCGAATTTCAATTGTCAAAAAAATATTATAATCAACTCTTAATTACATCTAATTAGGCATCTGTTTACATTGATTTGAAGTAGCATCAAACAGCAGTTATGTTCATATCTTTGTTCATGACATGCATAACAAGTCAATTTCCACAAACAACTGTAGAGATTCTCAAATGAATTTACAATAAAGCTACTATTACTCTTTACATGCTCATTAGTTTGGTGAATAAATCCTGTAATCACAACTTCAATTGCCAAGTCTATGAAATATAAACTCTGGAAAAGTAAAGCATTATAATGGAAATGGCGAAAAAGAATCAGCAATCACGAACACTTAATTCATCAACAAAACCAATGTTGCATTATTTGAAATTTGCGACAAATATCCAATCTTTTTCCACATAACCGCCGATGTTTGTTAGTGGGGCATTGGAAGTAAAATGAGTACGTGGAATGATCATTTTTATTACGAATTATGGTCACAAGAAAGAGCATTTAGGTGACAGAGTCGTTGTTGTTAAAAGATTACATTTTCACGTTCATTCTCGATGACAAATGGCGAATTGCAAAAGGGGTATCATGAACAACCAGCAAGCATTAATAGCAAAACCTCAGTTTGATGAAAGTACAGAATTGCAACTCCTTTTTACATTGGAAAGTGTACATTTTAAAACTTTTATGTGAACCTCTTTGTATATTCCGTAAAAATAGCTTCTTTTATATTGGTCATATCTGCAATCACTTTGAACTCGATTCAAGTGATATTTACTGGTTTCAGCTTGTTTAAAGTTGAATAAGTAGCAATTTTTGTCACCGTCACTCTGAAGCGTCCAACCCTGCTGGAAGACTCCTAAAGGAGCTTACTTCACCACTAACAAATGTAAATACAGATACAGAAAGAATAGGTTTCAATGGAGTTAAGGTCAGAGCATGAGCAGAATCATTTTAAAACGCATCCCTTAAAACCCGTATTTGTAATGGGAATGACAGGAAAACTATGAAATAGGAAAGTTTCATAATTCTTCGTACAACTAGAAGATGAGTCAGAATTGTTTGCTATGTTCCATTTGATTGGCATCATAGTGCAGGAATACAACAGAGTGTAGTCCTGTAACTACGAAATCCCCTTGAACATTTATCTGCTATTTTTCACAATTGGTACCTCACTTGTTTCATACAAGTTCAAAATTTTGATGATCCAAAATTAATTTTCATTTTAAAGTTTATTTTGAAGGATCTGAGTGGTAAAATCTTTAAACATTCCCGTCTGTTTCTTATTCAATCAACTAAATCAAGCTAAGAGTTCATATTCAATGTTCCTGATAACCACAAATGTGCCTCTATTTCTCACATCCAGCACTTGAAAGGCATTACAGTGTCTTCATTAGAAGATAAAAAAAGTGAAATGTTTGATTTTTATAAAGTAGGTATCAAACGAAACAAACTTATGATCATCACAAGCCTTAAGTGTATGCAGTTCTAAAGTAGACACTCGCGCAACTGTTCAACAAGTAAATCAAATATAGAAGTTAAAACTGACCAAGTACCTATTCCTATCTTCTTAAACATTATTGAGCAATATCACCAACAGTTCGATCACGGCCAAGGAAGCTACAAGGCTACAATGGCATATCTGGTTTGGCTTGTGTAAGAGGCCTGTGAGGCTTCGGAGCTGTACAAATGTATAACCATTAAGCAGAATCTAACAATATTAACTGAAAATGAACAAAATTATAGTTGCTTATCTCTTCAACGATATCCCATTTAAATCTATTTCTTTACCTTCTGTCAACGTTTGCATGGTTATACAATTCAAGTGTAATACTAGAAACAAAGAAGTTGATATGTCTAAGAATGATTGTTAATAAGCAATCAGCATTTCTCCAACCTGCTTGTTATTTCAAGCTATCTCTATATTATGACTACGAATGATTGGAATAAAGCTTAAATTAGGATAAAAAGGCATACCATTAGGGTTCCCTTGTTCATAGAATAAACGCAGAAGAGAAACTGCTTCTGACGCCATTATTCCTCTAGTACATTTGAAGCTTTTCCCTGTTGCATCTTCCTCACTGTCAAATAAACGATACACAACTAAATTACAAAATGTCTATGAGTGGTTATTTACCATCACTGGTTAAGCTTAAAAAACTTCCCAGGTTAGCATACCAACGATAGCAACTTAGACAAAAACATTGCCACATGTATGCATAAGAACTGCAACCAGAATATATTGCAAATGTCATCCACGTAAAGAAAGTCAATGGATCTCCATTGCTTGTATGGTCAATGTCCATGTAAGATCCAAAATATTCCAGATGCTTGTGCTTATTCAAGAGGTAGAAAATTTACAATATTAAGCAAGCTTTTGATTCCCTAAGGATAGCCTTTTCCATGTTCTGATGTTAAAGTATCCTTTGATTAGTTGGCTTTAGAAAGGAGGAAGATAAATTTTGTTGAAACAGCCAATAGGCCCAATACCAAAATGTAATCCTCTGCTTTTCATTGGCCTATATTCACACACTTGATTGCAGCATCCTTTTCGTAATGCGGTTCATTTACACATAATCACCCGTATGAGAAATCTTATCAGCCCTCCTGAACTACCAATTAACAGTAGGACAAACCTGGTATTTGTCTGAGTGCAGCTTGAATGCAGTGACAAAATTGATCCACAACCTCCAAATTTGTCATTCGCACAGCCATAATATACTTCCTTTATACCTAATTGCAAAAAATGAACTAAAAATTGACCAGAAAACTTAATAAAAAGAGTAGTTGGCAAAAGGCATTAGAATACTTGTCAATAGAAGGGCATTAGCATACCCAGAATAGACAAAGCTGCAGCACACATGATACATGGTTCACATGTAACATAGAGAATGCAGTTTGAAAATCTTTCGGCAACTTCAGATGCTGAAAGTCCACATGTTTGCCATTGCTTGAGAAGTATATCAATTGCTTCCATCTCTGCATGTCTTGTGGCCTACCAGACAGATAAGTATCCAACATTACAGGGACCCGAAATGGAAAATTTTGAATTTGCAGTTTCCATCACAAAATCACTAGTGAAAGATTCTTATAAATGTCAGCCAGGGACATAGTTCATAATCTGGGAAACAATAATCAATGAATTCTTTTCTGCACTCTTCACTACATTCACAAGGAAGCACTAGGAGTATCTATTCATATACAGCAATCAAATCAAAATAAAATTGCAATTCAAACCCAAAACCAAACCCATTCTGGATCTAGGTGGTACAAAACCCCAGGGAAGTGTTCAATAACAAGATATGACTATCATAATGATGCTGATTGCATTAGCTACTTCCCTCTAGGTTTCACTCTCGACTTTGCAAGAAAAAAGAAAATCCTGCAGAACTGCTTGATGATCAAACCATCACAGCAAGCTGGAGGTGGATTGTGGGGGCAGCAAGGAGTTAGTGAATATGGTCTTAAGACAGTGCAGTGATTAACAGTAAAAAGGCCAAGCTTTCAATCGACTTACATTTCTGGTCTCTGTAGTTCGGTTCCTTCCAGATGCAATGACCTTTCCATCTCGAACAACCACACATCTGGTTAACCAGAGTTGAAAGATTAGAGTTACTAAATAAATGAAAATGCAAAACTTAATGTAAACCTGAATGAGCAAGCTCTGATTAGGCTACCGTAAACATTTATGAGTTCTCCAAATTCTTATCAGAGCGTAGATCATGACAAATTAAACTAGCATTAAAGGTCATAGCTCACCCAACAGGCACCTCAAGGCACTCCAATGCATGTTTGGCCTGCCATAAAAGAACCACCACTATTGGAAAGAGAACTCATCCAAAATGCTGAACGGAACTTTATATGAAAAGCCCATGAAAGCCCTGATAATCTTTATCCAATTCAATCACAATACCTGTTCCATCGCAAGCTCCATATATGTAAAAGTCTCAGAAGAACATCCACCTGCTCCAAGAGAATCCATCTATTAATGCCTATGGCCCTGAAAGAATCAAATAAGACGGAGAAGAGACGAAAACCCAGTTAGCATTTGAAAATCCATCGATGCTATCTTGAACTTAATCAGACATTATATCAAACATCTGGTGCGCGCAAAGTTTCAACTAGATCAAAATTTGCGAACGCATTAATCAAACTCACCTCGAAAAGAAACACGGAGATTGGGATTTGATTATAATTTGTTTTATGATTAGAAACGTAACACGGCAGCGTCGGCAGGAGAAAGACGAGAAAGATTTCGTTTTCTTAAGCTTGTTGATGGCGGATTGCTGGCGACGTCTAAATAAAGTTACCGTCAACTGCCTGAAATCTGCTGCTACTAGCTAGTATTCAAGATAATTAATTTCTTAGTTCACCAAGATTCAGACTTGTAGACTTTTGAACTTTTGACACAATCAAATGCAACTGCTTCGCCTTCAGGCTCTTATTCCTTCTTACTATTCACACTTATTTCATTTATTTTTACAACCATTTTCACCATTTATCAAAACCTGGGAAGCCAACACTTCATGAAACTAAACCATTAAACGCCTGCCTGAGATTGATATACAGATGGAGAACAGATTCAGTGATTGCCCAAATGGACTTTGTGCTGAATTTGTACTATCATGCAACTAAACACTATCAGTTACATTCTGATTGAGAAAAGACGAAAATGGAATGTAGCTAAAAAGAAAAAAAAATATAAGGTACAAAATTCACAACGAACCCACAGTTGCTGATGAAGTTGTCTCCTCTGACTGCCTACCAAAACATGGTGATTGGTGCTGTGACTGCTGTCGACCTGTTAAACCTTTCCTGATAATACATTTCCTTCACCTTTCCTTAAACTAACTTCATTGTTTTGTTTTTCGTTCTTTGTCCTTTTCCAAATTTTTCCGTCTCCAGGTTTCAGATACTAACTCCATTTCTTTCCGTATACAGATACAAGAATGATTTAGATAACTAACTGTGATGGATCGATAAGTCCTATACCTCATATTGGTGATTTGTGATTCAATGTATGACTACTCGAAGTAAGCCTGGCTGTGGTTCAGTGTAGTCAAGGCCCTCTTCTTCGAGTAGGTATCGCTGCACCGCAACAGGAAGTCTTGCTGGTGTCCGGGAACCCCTGGTGTGATGGCCCGTCCCCACGCATATGTAAACCTGCAGGCGTTGTTCTGCTGCGCTGTCTGTGCTTCTTAGAACACTCAGTTCATGCTTTAACATATGAATGGCCTCACTTACATGCAGCCCATGAAGGTCAATCATCCGTTCTCGTACTCTACCATTCCCTTGAATCTCTAGTTCTACTGGATTCCTGGAGAAAATTTATACGCGCAAGGCACCAGAACAAAATTAATTAGCTCAGAAGATTGAAAGATCACTATGTTTCTAGAATGTGAAGCATGAAAATCATCCAATAGAATTGAAAACTTCTGCTCCATACAACATACAAGGTCCTATAGTTCCTTTTAATCCAGATACAATAAGCAGTTATTTTACACACAAAGCAGAAGTTTGAAAGAGACAAGTGGAGGTATAAACCAAACTGTTTCATTTTCTAGCTGGACACAGCTTTCAGCCCTGGAAGAAAGAAGAGAAGCAACAAGAACTGACAAACCTCTGGCGATATATAGATTCCTGAGCCTTTCCATGTGCTGCTTTCATATGCATATTGTGCAGTTGCCCTTTTACACTCAATTCCTTTGCCAGAGCTTTGTTTCCAATGAGGTATGCTTGCCGTGCCTGTTTCAACGATCATGTGTAATACATTTTCCTTCAACAAAAGTTCAACTATATATAACCAGCGAACAATGATTAAGGATTGGAGCAGACTCCCGTCCCGAGCTTGTCTGAGTTGTCAGCATGCATACTCGCTCAACTTCTTCCGTAAGACACATCAATGCAGTACTAGCATCTTGCTTCTAGGGAAAGTATGCCTATGGTAAATTACATTTTCTATGGAGCATTTTCTAGACTGCCGGTTAACATAGTTCAACACCTTGTTATTCTGACTAGAGCTCAATATATTCTTCAAGCTGGAGTATGTTAATTTTAAGGCATAGACACCTAGAAACTTTTAATTGGAGGCCATACACCTCTAGTATGACATCACGATTTGAGATCCCATTCAAGGTATCAAGATGAAGGTCAAAGTTGGAAGAAAAAACAATCACAACCTAGATAAAGGAATCACCTGTTCAAAGTATGCATTGCGCAGGCGTGCATGATCACGAGCTTCTCCCCGCAGTTCAGAGTACATATTTGCTGCCAGCTCAAAAAAGTTACAGCAGATATAAGTCCAGAAGATATCACTCCCACAATTAAAAGCAGCATAAATACAAATAACTTGTTGACTGAGGAACATTACCCACTGCTTCTCCTGTTTCAAGCCAGACAGGAGGTGCCCGAGCTGAACTGCGCAACCTATCAGC
Source organism: Erythroxylum areolatum (assembly GCA_024520975.1). Lineage (NCBI taxonomy): Eukaryota > Viridiplantae > Streptophyta > Magnoliopsida > Malpighiales > Erythroxylaceae > Erythroxylum > Erythroxylum areolatum. The sequence continues at coordinate 1,688,121 of JANIJH010000008.1, forward strand.
ATAAACACCTCTACCATGCCCACTGTTATAAGCACCAGCTAATCCATGCGCACTTCTACTGGAGCCAACGGTGGAATCAGTAGAGCCGTTTCTTTCATTCTTCCATGCTCCGGAATCCTGCGAAGCCAATTTTCTGACAGCTGAAGCAAAATCTCCAGAACCTCTAAATGGAAGCAAACCACTGGTCTTGAATAAGAGCATGCTATCTTTGTCAGAAGATATATAAGGATTCCCAGTTTGCTGAATATCATCTCCAACATATTTTGAAGGACCGTTCTGAGTATCTGGCATAGCAAGTGCAGGAAAGTCAAGTGCACCAAGATTAGGAGCTGACAATGCCTTTGGGTTCATATTCTGATTAAGACCACCATCGACTTGAAGCTACAATCACAAACAATGCTTATATAATTGCCTAAATAGAATGGACAACTGCTGATAACATGAATATTATGAAAACAGTTTTAATTACTTGAGAGATGTGACAATTGCAGATCAACCACAGCACCCAACCCCTTCATAATGCCAATATTTATATATTTACATACATAGATCAGATGGTAAAATAGTTCATAATATTTGGAACAAAAGCAAAAAAAAAGAATCAGCAAATTCATCACAAAAGACCCTATAGCTTAGACATTGGAGGTTATACTGAATCACCTGAAGGGAGTCACCTCTTTTCTGCCAAATAAGGCAAAGGATGCATTGGTAATGGTAGCTACAGTCAGAAAAGAAAAATCCAATAGCTTAACTATTTTACATCACTAAAAAGCTGTAGCATATCAGTTCAATGGCTGCCTCCTGAGTTGAATGACGGAACAGTGGATTGGCTGAAGCTTGAAATCTTACATAGAAAATGCAAACTAAATTCTCTAAAGGAAATAAATTGTTAAAGCAACTTGTAAAATCTCAAAGCATCACCAATAATACCGATAATTACTTCGTTTCAAATAAATATCTTAAACATGTCATTCTTGAAAATCGCCATGAAATTTTCCACAGACAATTGGAAGAAAAGACAGTCCACACCTTGAAATCAAAGACAGTCCACATCTTGAAATTTTTACCAGTGGATACACTTCAAAGAAGATGGACCCGCTTCATTACCATAAGACTGCAAGTTTAAAGAATGTTAAATAAGAGGAAACTAAGAAGTTTACCTCAAGCTGAGTAAGCATTTCAATAGTGAGATTTATGTCGCATCCATTTGCAAAATAAACTTCTGCGAGGCTTTCAGCAGCAAACCCTGGAAATTGTGATGCCAAAAACTCCATTGGGTTCACATCTGTATCATCCAACACTGCGCTATCACCTAAAAGACCATTCATCATCCCTTGTGTAGGATACCCAGCATATGGATGGAACTCCCCACCATTTCCAAGAAGCTGATCACTGGTAAGATTTTGCTTGTCCCAAGGCTTAGCTGAAAAACTCAGAATATTGGTTGAAGCAGGGTTTTCCACGTAAGAAGAAGTAGCATATCTTATTTTCTCACTGGAGCTGTTGCCATTAATATGGTGTGGAGAGGGTTGCTGTTTCTCAGTGAATACATATCCACTGCCTGAAGAAGCCATAAAGTTTGGCACTTCAGTACCATCGTGCAAAGACAAGCCTGTTAAAGAGATCCCACCTAGTCCTTGGGACTCATCTTCACCCATGACCTTAAAATCTGGGGTGATATCGTCAGGGAGCTGGTGACGCCAGTATTGATGAGCCTCATCATCAGATGCATTAGAAACAGATGACTCTGACCGATCAAGCACTGATTTACCTACGGTTCCAGACGAAGTAAACCTCGATGTCACATCTGCAAAACTTGTAGTACTTCCAGAAGGCAAAACTGGTGACCTGAGTGAAAAGGGAACAAACTCCGCAGCATTTGGATTCAAAGTTGTCGCCTTGTTCAAAATGCTTAATTTGGAATCATTTAATTGAGAACCTTTCTTGGACAAGCTCATATCTTTACTCAAATGGACCCAAAAGAAAAAAAACTACATTCATAAAAAACAAAATGACACAGAAAAACCTCGTCCTTAGGTAGGATTTATCCAAAGCCTGCAGGAGCATTTCATCCAATACAACTCATCAGTTAACAGACAAAAAGTACCATAATTCATGACACAATCACATGTATAAAATCCGTCCTAGCTAGAATGATCTTTAACAACCTTAGCTAAAAGCATGCATTTACTGACATAGCTGTCCAAAGATTTTGAAGCTAATGCTGACATCGACCAGAATAGAGTCACTTCAATCTCAAAACCTTAAATACGAGATTTAGTGTCACATTTATGCACATCCAAATAAAACAAAAAAAGATTAATCACGTGTACCATATTAAAAATAAATAATCGTTCAAGATAATAAACCAGTACAAATTATAATACCAAATTTCACATAACCAGCTCCAGGCCCTTGACTTATCAGCTCAAGAAAAGTGAAAATTAGCTTCATGTTCTAAAGAAACAGTAAGAACTAACAACAAAAATCCTCGAAAATATGTAATTCAAGAGAAGAAAACTGGAAGGACTAAAAAAAGAAACACAGAGGTTTTTACCGAAACCTAAACAGCACCATCAAATACCCCGAATTTCAAACAGAATAGCACCAAGTAAAGACAAACCTTAACCAGAAATTCAGATTACCCAGAATCGATTCACAAAAGATCTCAAAAATTCAACACCAAAAATCGAAACTTTACCCAGAAAAAGATCACTGGGCTGAACAAAACAACCAACAGAAGTACAAAAGGAATTGGAAATTTTAAAGGGAAAGAAAGATGGGAAGGAAAAAAAAAAGATCCAGCCATCAGAAACACGGAGATTAGAGGGAATCTGCACATACTATACCTTTACAAAACAAATAAAACGGATCCATTAGCTGAACAAGATAAGGTACAGAGAGATCAGACAAGTGAGAAGAGTAATTAAAGGAATGAAAAATCGAAGTCGAATTATAGTAAAGCTTAAATCTTTTTAAGTCTTTTTATATAATTTTTCCCTTTTTGGGGGATTGGAGCTTCGCTTCGCTCTCTATCTATCCATCTACCGATAGTATTTGAGGTCTCAGGTCAGCTATAAAACTCTGCTTCTCCGTGTCCCTGCCTTTGTTAGAAATTTTTCTTTTTGTCTTATTACCAAATAACCAACACCACAAATTTTATATTTATAATTAAAAAAAACAATAAAGACTGACCCAAACCCAACACTAGATTTGACCTCTCTGTCTCCACCCTCCGATCGAACTCTCATTATCAATTAACTAATTAATTAAAGCTCATAGTAGTTGTTAAATTTTGAGTTAACTACCATAGAAAGTAGAAACTTTTCTAAAAGTTATCTATTTTTTTTTAGGTAAACAGAGTTCGAAAAGAAGTCTCTAACTAACGAACATAAGTAATACCAATAACATCATGAAAGAGTCACAAATTCACCACATTCGGTAGGCTAGTTAAAGCATAAAAACCCGGACTAAAGTCAGAAGCATGACGGGATAAAGCATCAGCGACGAAATTTCCCTCCCGATGTATATGTGTAACCGAAATCCTCTCGAAAGACTCCATTCGCTTGCTTATTCAGGCAATCAAGGCCATGGAGGACAGACCACACTTTCGCATTCAGAATCGGGCATCGACCAATGTTTACCACAAAGCTGCCTACCCAATGATCATAGCTGTCGCACACAACCCCTCCGTCATACGCTGCCATGCCATCAGCCGTTAGCGAGGTGTCGGTATTCAACTTGAATACTCCTGCCGGCGATGTTGACCAATACACCAGCCGCTCCTCTCGTCTGGACCCTGGTAGCCCTTGCTCGACACGTACAACAGCTGCAATTTGCACTGCCTGCTGTGTACCAACACAGCAAACAGCTTCAATTGTGAGGGTTGCTAGCTGTGAATCATCCCCCAAGACAGCCCTGTTTTGACGCTTCCAAAGTAGTCAAATAATAACCCCAAACACCACACTCCAACTCACATCAATTTGATAGCATTGCATGTCGGCAATGTTGCGAAATAACCAATCATCCAAGCTCAAGGTCGAGTCAAAAAATCATACTCTTTGCTCGTAGATCAGCAGCCGATTCCATACATCTCTAGCAAATCGACAATCTCGAATTATATGCATAGAATTTTCAATAGATTCAAAGCATACCTCACAAGTGTTCGATATAGACAAATGCCTCTGGCACCTTTCAGCATTTGTTAGCACCCCATTGCTTAAGCATAGCCGCATGAACACTTTAATTCGTTGTTATCCAACCCACTTCCAAATCTGATGTCAAGGAGCTCTCGACACAACGTCGCTTTAGTCACATAAGCTCAAATAAGCAATCTTCAAAGTAAAACGACCCGAGGATGAGGGGCACCAAAAAGATTAACCATTAGCCATGCTTTCATCGGGCGGCAAAGTAGCAGCAACGAGCTGGATGACATTGGACAGGAGGAGGTAATCAAAGGCCTGCCAGTCCCATTCCCCTGAGGCAGTCACAAAAGAGGCTACTGAGCGAAATCTCATCGAATCCGAAACTTGCGATACCACCAGATCAATTAACGACAAATCGAGTCCCGACACCCATCTATTATTTATTGAATGTTTTTAATTTTATTTTTATTAATTATAAAAAAATTTAAAATTTAATCAATTTTATAATATTATTTTAAAATTTAAAAATAGTTTTAATTTTAAAATTGTAATAATAATTGCTCTTACCTTAGATTTTTTTTTGTTAATGTAAATAATATAACAAGTGATGGTAGGTTAATATTTAATATTTTGTTACATAACTGTCATATGTTATGTATAAATTTTATTAATTAACAATAAAATATTTTATAATAATTATAAATTAAAATATATGAAATAATATATAATTATTAGTATTATCGTTATTTCAATTATATATATTATTTAAAATAACTTAATATTTAAAAAATACAATCGGCGACGATTTTGCTTACGAATGGTTTTTTTTTTTTTGGATGCAAAAGAAGCTAAGAAAAATAGCAATAAATACAAGGCAGCCACGTTAAAAAAGAACGCCAAATATATCAGCTAACAAAGTACACACCCAATCTCTGGATAAGGACTAAGGAGTTGCGAAGAAATGAAATAAGATAGAAGATCTATGTCCCAATTTCGCAAGCCCATCGACTACTTGATTTCCTTCTCCCAAACTGTGGGTTATCTTAATATTCCAATCCCAATGTAACATTGCTAAAACATCACCCAATAAGTTAGCATAAGGATGAACTGAAAATTTTCTATCTCTAACCAAACGTATCGCTTCTTGAGAATCTGAACAAAGGACAACAAGTTGATGGCCCCATCCTCAAGTCGAGGGGTTCTTTGAATTGTCCTCTTCAAGTTGATTTTGGTGGACAAGCAGTGGACTTCTAACCGCAGGAAATCAACAAAAACGATGTTGTGTCACCTGAATTTTCCATCCGCCGCCTTAAAGTTCTGATTCATAATACAACCGACCTGGTTTTGGGAGTATAGATTAAAGAGGTGTGTTTGGATTTCGATAATTAAATTAGTTTTAAATAAATATCGGTTTATATTGTACACCGAACTTTATGGTTTGATTAGACCTTAACAAGTGAAAAAAACGAATGGTTGATTGGAACATGTACATCTGTTGCCTGTGCAAGGCATAGATCGCTGCTTTTTATTACATAATTAAATAACAAACAGTTCGGAATTAGGGATGATAAGCCGATTTTAATCCAATCAAAAGCAATAAAGAAAATTTTTAATTAAGAGAGTTTCAGTTTGATTAAATTTTAAGGCGTAATTTAAAATAAGATCTTAGGCTCCGTTTGGTTGGCGGGAAAGTAAAGTAAATTTGGAATATGATTCATCGGAAAGTAAATCTATGAAAAGTAAAGATATTCACATGTTTGGATACTTATAAGAATTCTAATAAGAAAGTTGGGTGGATTCTTATTATAGTGTT
>JANIJH010000008.1:1722395-1736070 GCA_024520975.1 Erythroxylum areolatum
CTGATCGATGATTATTACAAAAATTTCAAGCCATCTCCTTTTAAAAGGGTCATAATGCTTGTCTTTTTGGTTCCCCCACATATGTACCACATGTTTTTAACTCTATTATATGTATGTACTATATACAACAACTTGGTGAATAATTTTCATGTCATTTTCACATAATTAATTAATCTACTTGTATTAGTTTACGGAGATGGTTTAAGCTTTTTCCAGATGGTGATCTCATCACCGCAAAAAGAGCCTAATAAATGTGCCAAATCTTGTGAATAAAAAATTAGGAGTCGTAACAACTTAAGAGTCAAAACAAGAAAAAAAAAATATATAAGTGACTAATCTGTCGTAAAATGCATGTCAAAAGCATGAATTCCTGGTTTAACATTTTTTTATAATATATTTGAAGAGGCTGCTTAATTTTTTTTGGGTTACAAAAGGGCAAAAACTAAATTAACGCAATACTCTAGAATATAATTGTCTATGCGCATAGCTGTAGAGCAGCTCCTGATCATCTAAGGGTGGCTCTTGGAAGATATGAAGGCCTGGACATAATAGGTCTGCAAGGATCGCCAAGTTGTCGACGCACTGATTTTCTTTCCAAACGACAGGCTGGAGGTGAGTCTCTCAAGTTCTCTGTAAGAGCTTCTGGATATTTTTCATCAAAAAAATTTACCCCAGTTAGCATAATATAAGAGTGAAAAAGGATATTAATAATTTCGGAAGAGTCCATCTCAGCCATCATCTTGCGACAACAAGGTGGCTGCTTAATTATTACTCTTCCGGCATGACAATGTCAAATCAATTATCAAAATGCCAACGATTCCATTGCTTTATACGTGGCTAAAATAAGCTGGATTGGCTTCCTGTTTAGTAAAGCACCCACTAAAAATTTGACAAACGAAATGAAATTTGAAGGGATTGAATAATATCCACCCTTACCTTAAAACAGTAGAAAGAACCGGCATAAATAAACGAGGGAAAAAATAATAAAAAACAACATACATAAATATGATAAAAATAAAAATAAAATCATAATAAATAAATAATAGGAATAATAATAATAAATTATTATTATTATTATTATATATTTATCACTAGGTTAATTACAATAGACAAGAATTAAAAGATTTAAGAGAACTGATTGTCAGATAATCATTCAATTCTTGATACCTACACATATATTTCCTTATGCTTTTAATAAAAAGCCAGTGGATCAAGTTATTTATACGATAATTATGACAGCTAATTCTATGTCTAGTTTTGAATAGGAGATATGCCCTCTTCTTTTTCTGTATGATGTTTGATCTTTTGATATTAATAATATGCACTTAGCGCATAAGATAATATTTAAAAAACAACAGATTTTTTATCTTAATCTTAAGATTTTTAACATTGTCATATCATTATTTATTACCTTCCTTGAATTTTTCTCAGGTCTCTATATTTTTCTTATACAATCTCTAAGTACGATCATCTCGCATCTTCTCATTTAAAAAATTATTAATATCTCTTTTATAATTTTAATTTTATAACATTTATTCTTCCTAACGAAAATTGCTTTAAAATAAAATAACATAGTGCATTATCACATATAATGCCATGTATAATACTGCATGCCAGAAATGATATCATTTTACAAATTGCAATTAGAGTTTTTAGCAAAAGTTGACGAAGAAAAGAGGAGTGTTACAAAATCAAAATTAGTAATAATATTTAAAAAATGGGAACGTATTAATGATATAACAAATTACCCTTTATATGTTGGGTCAAACAAATCAAATATGTCGAATTTTGTGGGATTTATAAACATTACAACAGAAATTAGAACCTCACCTACATCAGTATTAGTTTACCTAAACATTTTGTAACAAAGAAAAATAAAAAGTACAAATATGATATTATATCCTATAGTTAATAATAAAGTCAATAAGCAAATCAAAAAGGAGTTTGCTCTTTTTTTCTTTTTATGCTTAAGAAAAGCTAATAACTAGTTTTTATTTTTTTATCAATGCTTAACAGTAAAAATCTTAAATCGATCAATTTTTAATTCGATTTATTTCAATAATTATTTTTTATAAATCAAAATAAACTGATTAATTTTTTTTAATTAAAATTTAAAAATTTCTAAGGGTTCAATTGTTTTTAAAATTCTTTAATTTTATTAATCTTTAACTGAAATTTACAAAATATTGATTGAACCTTTTAAATTTTAAAATTTTTATATTATCAGTTTTAACTTAAAATTGATATTTAAAACATTAGTTTTTATTTACGTGGAAGTCATTCTAAAAAATTCAAAGTCCCACGTAAGAATAAAACCGTAAGAGATGTAATTAATGTCCATTTGGTTTCCTGAAATAAGCTACGGCTAAAGCATATATGAATCGTCCTGGACTCGGGCTCAGCCCATGAGCTTTGTACTTTGTAAACCCAACACAGATAATAATAGGAAAGGAACAGTTGTAGCACCAGCATCATGAGCTTAAATTGAGTTTTAAGTTTAATTTTTTAATAAGCAAAAGATACAATTATGTAATTTTTTCTAATTAATTTAAAATAAAGATCCTGTATCAATAAAAATTATACAAGAGCATGAACATTTATTGGTGAACAACCAAATCACACTCTTTAATGTAAACACTGTTGCAGTACTTAACATCTACTTTCCCTACCTTGACCAATGTCTTCTTTAAATCAAATTGCAAGTATTAGAGTCAGATCTTCTGTCTAAGATTATTCTGTCAATCCATTAAATCACAGTTATTTATTTATGTAGATCTTGTATTTATTTATGTGAATCTTATATAGATCCCGCATAAATGAATAGTTAAGATTCAAATAGACAGAAAATGACAAAGTAATCTTAGACGGAGAATCCGAACTCCAATTATTGGTACTTGGCATGTTAAAATTAAAATGAATAATACCCTAGTTTAAATGAAATTCTATAAAGTTAAAGCAAGCTATGGTGGGATTGACTTGTCGAACCTCTGTCTACCCTTCATAAATGTTCCTGAGACCTCATTTGTAACGTAACCCAACTAATCCTTACGTAGCCATCAAATTCAATCCAACAAAGAAACTCACTCCATGGCACTCTCTTTCCTCAGCTTCGCTTCCCTCTACAGCGCCTATCTCCGCCGCTGCCTCACCGCCGCCGGCCTCTCTCGACAGGCCGTGGACATCGACGGCGAAACCACCATTCACTTCTGGGGCCCCGATCCCCACCAGACCACCTCAAACAAACCATCTTTGGTCTTCATCCACGGCTTCGGTCCTGTCGCCATGTGGCAATGGCGTCGACAGGTAATCATCTCCGTCAATATTTGCCCCCCTTTCTTGCGTTTATTTAATGGCAGGCATTGAAACGCGGACCCGCTTACCGATATTCGAGTCAGTTGCGGAGGCTTTTGTTTGAGTTTGTGGTTGTCTTGCGCACGAGTTTAATTATCACTATTTTACTGTCGTAGTACACAACTTGCAGTGTTTTGTAATTGTTTGTTCAGGTACAATTTTTCGGACCAGACTATAATGTTTACGTACCTGACTTGGTCTTTTTCGGAGACTCGACGACCAAGTCGACGCAGAGGTCAGAGATATTCCAGGCGACTTCTGTAGCGAAACTGCTCGAGAAGTTAGGCGTAGAGAAGTACCACGTGGTGGGGACGAGTTATGGCGGGATGATAGCGTACCACATGGCGAGGTTGTGGCCGGAGAGAGTTGCAGGGAAGGTGGTGATAGCAAGCTCCGGCGTGAACATGAGTAAGAGCGACCATGACGAGCTCTTGAAGAGAGGAAAACAGGAAAGCATTGGCAATCTTATGTTGCCGCAGAACGCTTCGCAATTGAGAGCTCTGGTAGATGTAGCTGCCAATCGCCAACTCAATATGATTCCAGATTTTTTCTTAAACGATTTCGTTAAGGTAACATCAATTTTCCTGGTCAGAATCGATTTTTACATGAAAAAAGATACGTCAATCTGCACCTTTATGTCTTCGTCGATCTGATATCCAGTAGATGAAAACTTTCCTATCCTGAAACGATCATTACCAGAAGAAATGAACTTTCCTATCTTAGAAAAGATATTGCTGGTCCTTAACCAGTGGAGCATATTCGTACGAGCCATCGTAAGGTTGGTTGGGCAGATAGAGAAAAATTAAGTTTGATTCAATTAAAGGGTACACCCAAATTCTAAGTTAGGTACAGAATTTTTGACAACTCATTATGATCCTTGTTTAGATAAGCTAAGAGTATGTGAATTTAGGGTTTTAGGGATATGAATAAATTGAATAATGTCCATCTCGTCCCAAATTTATTGGTTGGAAAGTCTTCATGTTCATATGTAATTACTCTGATTCTAACCTAACTAGTGAGAAACTTAAAGTGTTAAGATTAGAAACAACAAATTATATAAGATATAATTTGCCAAGACGTATACTCCACCATTTTATGAACAGACTAATGCTAAAAATCCGTTCTATTTAATATCATAAAATCCCAGAAATAAAGATCATGTTTGAGGAGAATAAAGAACCAATATTTGATTTCATACGAGTGCAGCGACTGTTTCTAGACGACAGGGACAAGAAGTTGGAGCTTTTACACGGAGTGTCTGTTGGAAGAGATGAGTTCATCAGCATTACTCCACTCAAACAGGTACGTACCTACTGCTCTTACAACTTCGTAAGTTATGTTCTGATGAAAAGAACGTGAAGTAGTATGAATTCTCCCGAGCAGTGACGGAGTTAGCTGGGGCTGAGTGGTGCACTGGCCCTCAAAATTTATAAAAATTAAATATTTTGATTTTAATTAATTAATATATGTATATATATAGGGACATAATTATTTAGAGTTTAGTGGTATATTGAGCCCTCAAGATTTAAAACTTAAATATTTGGACTCTCTTATTTTAAATTCTTGACTCCGTCGCTACTCTCAAGTGCATGCAATGAATGACTTTTGTATAGTCTTTTATGTTCCGATTGTCTTGCTTTTGTTTTCGTTATCATTTAGGATGTCCTGTTGGTATGGGGAGACAACGACAGGATCTTTCCTTTGGAGATGGCTAGAAAACTGCAGAGGTAGGTGATCTATCCGTCTTGGTCGTTTTCTATTTCATTTGTCTCAACTTAATGACTAATGCTCCAATAGCTTTGCCTTACTCCAACACCTAGGGTTTCTGAATTTGTAGTGAAATTGTGTTTACGAGGTTTATTTTCTTTGCAGCACAATTGGGGAGAAGGTAAAGCTGGAAATAATACCGAATGCATCTCATATGCCCCAAATAGATAGACCCATGAAATTCAACTACGTTCTCAAGAATTTCTTCGATGGCTCTTCGTAATCTTGTAAATTTAATATTAAATTCAAAGGAATGTAAATCGTTGTTCACCAATAATTTCTTATCATAGGGTAGGACTTTTAAATAAAATTTGAAAATAATAATTTATCATAAGTTAACCAAAATGTGCTACGAAATTATTTATACCAATAAATAAATATATATGTATGAAGTAGAATTTAGACCTAGCAAAACTTAAAGAGTTTTCAGTATTTGGAAATCCAATTTGATCAAATTTCGACGTAGATTTAAATTCAGTCCAAATTAGTTTGAAATAAATTATTTTTATTTTATCTAATAATATAAAAATAAATAATTACAATCAAATAATTTTGTTAAATTTTAGTATTTTATTTCCAAATTAAAAACCACCCGAATCTTAAATCATCAACGAATTAAATCTCAAATTAAAAAAATGTTGAAATATTATTTATATTTTGTGTTTAAAAAATCTACCAACTTAAAAGCAAAATGTAGTTAATATAAAACTTGAAAGTTTCTAATTTTTTAGTGGTAAAATCTATATTTACTATTTTTGGGACGTTTTGAAGTAATTCTCACATTGGAATGAAATATTTGGTAACACTATAGAGTTTGATACAAGCTTAGTATAAACCGGACAATGTTGCTGAAGCTGGGCTATTGCATCCTAATCTTATTCATGAATTAGTATTTACTGATATTACTATAGACTTTGTGAAAGGATTGCCTAAATTTGGAGGTAAAAATGTGATAATGGTGGTGGTTGATAGGTTGAGCAAATACGCTCATTTTTCTGGCTCTTTCTCACCCTTATTTAGCTAAGGACGTGGCTTAAGTATTCTTATTCTATGTCTTCAAACTGCATGACATGCTAGCAACTATCATCAGGGATCCTACTTTTCAAAGTAATTTTTCGAAGGAGTTGTTTTCCTTACAAAGAGTTGAACCATATTTCTCTATTGTCTATTATTCACAATCGGATGGCCAAACTGAGGTGATTAATCACTTGTCGAATAGTGGTACAATACTACCTATTATACTTTAATATAAAATTTGAAAGTTTCTTTTCTTTTAGCGGTAAAATCTATATTTATTATTTTTGGGATGTTTTGAAGTAATTCTCATATTGGTATGAAATATGTGGTAAATCAGAAATAAATTCTCTATTATGTAAGGATAAAATTATGTACTATTAGATCCCTCATATTCTACTTTATTATGAAATTTCATACTAGTATGATCAGGATAAATATAAAGTTTGATACAAGCTTTAGTATAAAATTTAAAACCTAGATCTAAAATTAGGTTAAATTTGTCACATCATCGGCAGAAAGATTGATTCCTCGGAATAGACAAAAGACTGCATAATATATCAACCTAGGTCCCTACATCTCGTTCCCCAATCCTGAACAGAATACAAACAAATAACCGAGTTAACTGCGACAACGTCTAAACAGTTCATCCATCAATCCATGTGTTACACATAAAGGAAGATCAGATTCGGACAAAACAGGGGAATTTGTTAATCATATGCATGAACTTGCCAACTTCCGAGTCAAAGTTGAAAGCTTTTACCACTAATCATGTAAAAAATATTCGAAACTTTTCAGGCATAAACGCACAGATAGGTTTAGACTTAGAGAGACAGAGAAACAAGACAAGACCAATGAGGAGCAGAGTTTTGCCATTGTATCTTTCTATGCTTTTCCCAAGAAAAAGAGTTGAACAGTACAGCACTTTGTAGTTACGTATCAATTAAATAAACCCATCTTTTTTTTCGTTTTTATAACGCTCGCACACTGTAAAGCCGAAATTTTTGACTCGGATTTTCCCAGAAGAGAGGCCGAGGAAGCAAGCTGAGGACAAGCTCAGGTAGATAGAGAGAGAGACATTGTGGTCGGGGCAGCTTTAGGCGCTCTCATTCTCTATTTTCCTTCATTTCAGACATGGCTGCCTCTAGATTCCTCTCTATCTTTTAACCCACGTCTTCATCTTTTCTATAGGTATTGGTCTATCCAGAACAAGTACTGGGGTTTTGTTTACATCAGTCTTGACTCCTAAAGACTAGCTTATGGTATATTTTATACCTTAAAGTAGTCTCAACAAAGCAAGCAGGAGGCACGCAATTCATCTTCTTCGACCAAAATCCAGCCGCTGCCTAGGTGACCTTAGATGGGGTGGTTTTGTTTTCCATTTGCTTTGCTTAAATTTTTTTTTTCTGTTTCTGGATCTTTGCTTTCTTGCTGAGTTCCGTTGTTCTTGGTAAACTTCTTCTTCTTCTTCTTTTTTCGCAGTTTTAACTCTGATTGATAAGGAACTCTTTTTTGCTCATAAATAAGTTATTGTTTCCCTTTCTGGGTTAGATTTTGTTTCACCTTTTTTTTGGTTGTCCCCCATGAACTAAATCGATTAAATTTTTTGTTGATTGAAAAGATCTTAATTTGGGTGTGCTGAAATGAGACTGATGTAATAAGTTATTTTTTAAGTTGCTGTTCCTTGATGATGATCCTTCCACGCTAAATTTAATTTTGTTCTCTTGTATATGTAATTTGAAAAAACAAATGAGTTAGAACATGGAGTTGAGTTGACCAAAATAATGCCATACAAATGTGATGTTTCCGAACTTCCTAAGTTGGTTCACGAGATTGGCTTAAGACTGTGTACTTCATTGTCTGTGATTAGCTCTTTATCATATTTATCAGTGCGTATGTTGGTTCATCCATCGTTTTTCGCACGCCCATGGGAGTCTGTTTAGTGCTTGAACCCTGTCTCGATGCATAAGAAAAATGTTTACTTTGTAGACCAGTTTTAGCGTTTCAAGTGAAGCTTGAGTTCTCAGTTCTCATCTTCAAGTTACTTCTTGTGGTTGTCTGGCATAACCATTACTTCGATTTATTCCTCTTCTGCTGGCTTGATATGCGACATTCATTTCGGTGCTTGATCGTACTACATTGTTTCGTGGGCTATGGTATTAAGCCTGACCTATTCTGCCAGATATATCTGTTATATCTTCGTGTCATCTCCCGTCCGATTGTGGTATTCTGATCTAGTGAAGCTGACCAGTTAGCAGAGATATTTGTGAAAGGCAGTCTAAGAATTGTCTGACGCCTGGTGGTCGTTGATTGTCTCAGTCTATGCTGTCTATTGTAATAGAAAACATGGGTTTACTCTGCAGTAAACATCGGCATTATAATGAAGCAGATGATGGAGAAAATGCCCAGGTGAATTGTCTTATGAGATGCAAGTTTCACTACCTTTGTGTTTATTTGCGTAGAGCCAACTTTAAGAATGCAATTCAAAAAGTTGTTACTGGTTATTTTGCCATTGTTTTTCCTAAATTGGGGCTCCGATTATCTGCTTAATTGCACCTACAGGCTGCAGAGATTGAAAGGAGAATTGAACAAGAGACGAAGGCTGAAAAGCACATTCAAAAACTTCTACTGCTTGGTACATGTTCTGTGGTATTTACCTCTTTTAAATTAGATGTATCTACCGAGTTTTACTAAATAATTGAAATCAGTCAAAGAATGCGGAATTAATTTGATTTATTGAGGTTGATGTGGGCAATGTGAGGTTTCCATGGAGTTGAGCGCTCTTACATAGAAAGAAACAACAATCATGAAGCTATAAGTTATACATGCCTTTTGTTCTTCGCCTGCATTGAAACTAAGAACTTAAGAATGTCATGTTATAGGTTGTGGAAGGGCAATTATTTGTTGTTTGCTTTCCACAACCTTTGTCAACAAATATCCATTCTAAGGTGCCGTTTGGTTCAATTTCTCCTTTTGATGTTGCGGTAGCTTCTTGTTATTTTTCATAGTTGAGGGGTAAGTTTCTCCTTCCTTATTTAGTATGCTTCTTAAGTTTAAAAGGCGTACCCAGTAAGATATATGGTTGAGCATTTGTTTCTTATGCTGAGTTTTGAAGTTCAGTTTTAGATTGCATGCTTCATGTTTATTTCCTGCTCTTCTTTTTTGGATCAATCAAATGCCTCAATCTCATTTTCCTTTTTTCTGATGTCATGGCCTACCTTTATTGCTGAAGGGGCTGGAGACTCCGGGAAATCAACCATTTTTAAACAGGTTAGAGGATAGAGTTCTTTTGTCTAAAATGTGCTTGTTTTGCATGTAGTTGCTATGCATATGCAACTATGATGAATGGTTAATTTGCAGATTAAACTTTTATTTCAAAGTGGGTTCGATGAAGGAGAGCTAAAGAGTTATATCCCCGTCATCCATGCCAATGTCTATCAGACTATAAAAGTACGCTTTATTTGAAAGGGTGTGTTTGTTATTTCCCTTTATGGCCAACATAAAAAATTAGAGGGAATCACATTGACATAACTTTGTTAGTGGATGTTTGAAAATATTCTAAAGAATACACTCAATGTCCTTCTACAGGTATTATATGATGGATGTGAAGAATTGGCTGAGAATGAACCAAATTCCTCGAAGTATGTAATATCCAGTGAGAATAAGGTTTGAATTCAATTGTTATCCATGGCATTGTTCTTAAGTGTAGTGTGCTTAGTTTCGACCCCACCCCCTATTCAACTCCCAAACGCGTTCAGATACAAATGGAAAGAAAAGTGAAGACACATGCTTAACAAAAATGTGGGAGTGAGTCTGTATCTATTCTTTGATGTGCATGCTAATTATTTGTTAAACTTAGCAGAATTTGGAGCTGACAACGCTTTAACCTTTGTTACTTGTGTAGATTATCATGTCTAGTTGAGTGATTTTGTTAGCTCAATTTTAACATTTTGTCTAGTGTTGGGAATGAAGAGGCTCTCTTTGGTATCAGGAAATAGGAGAGAAATTTTCAGAGATTGGAGGCAGGTTTGATTACCCAAGTCTCACCAAAGAACTTGCGCAGGAAATTGATACTCTGTGGAAAGATGCTGCAATTCAGGTGGTTACTGTATTATGCAATGACTGATACCAGTTACCTTCTACTTCTTTTCTTGACTTAGTCTCGTTTTGATGTTTGTCCGTGCTTGTAGGAAACATATGCCCAGGGAAAAGGACTCCAAGTTCCAGATTGTGCCCTCTATTTCATGGAAAATTTGGAGAGATTATCTGCTGCAAATTATGTTCCAACTAAGGTATCAAGGGTTGACTTAGCATACTCTTGTTCTTTCATGTCATAAAACAATATCCTCATTTTGGCTGATTTTGGATCTGAAATCTGCCAAAGTGTGCATATGTCCAAAAAGAATTTCTTAAGATACCATCAGATGAATGTTCCCTGATGTCATTACGTCAGTTGCTACCCAGCTTAGTTGTTGTAGACTCTTCAGAAGAGGTTATTACCCTCACCAAACTGCAGATAGCAAAGCCACTACGTCTTAGAAAGACCGCTACCTCCATCAGCTGGCCTTAATATTCTTTATGTTTCTTTGGTGACGGGTGATTTAAGAGTATTTTAGGTGTTAGTGCTGACAGTTCTCTTTGCAGCTAAGCTTGTTTCCTTACCTTTATGTTAATTGTTCTTTGATTATTTTAATTGAAAATTACCCTGTAATTTAAATGTTTTCATGGCAGACTTTTCTTGTAGAACCTTTAGATCTTGTAACACTGTCTGGTTTTGTAGGATGATGTTTTATATGCAAGAGTTCGAACAACCGGTGTTGTAGAGATTCAATTCAGGTGAACTTACTACGTCAGTGTTGATTGACATTTCATAATTTGTTTTTCTTGTCTTGTGTTGCTTTATGCCTGTGTCTTTTTATCCAACTAGCTAATAGTTCAACCAAGAGTTTTAGCAATGTGATGCTACTCCTATAAGTTCACTTGATACTGACAAACTGGTAATTGTATTTGCTTTCATCTTACTCGTAATGATGCTGCAGCTTGCATCCAACTATCATTATGTCTAACATGATACCACAGTTTTATGTGAACTGTAACCTGTTCAATTTATATCTATATGTCCAGACTTTTGATATGTGCATAGTAAATGTTAAAGTTTTGAACTTTAAAACTCACAAGAGTATAATTTGACAGCCCTGTTGGGAAGAACAAGAAAAGTGGTGAGGTGTATAGACTTTTTGATGTTGGCGGCCAAAGAAATGAGAGACGCAAATGGATCCATCTATTTGAAGGTGTTACGGCTGTAATATTTTGTGCCGCAATTAGCGAGTAAGATGATCTAGTTTCCAAATCATGTGCTTGTTATGTTTTGGGAATTGGAATTTTCTATTTTGCTTTGGGTCTCAAAAGTTTTTCTTTTTGTTTATTGATGCTTGAATACCTATTGTATTACTCGTCAGACATTATCATTTTTACCCCTTGAAAGAAGATCTGCTGTTGGTAATCTTTTGCATGTCAAGTTTCTGAGAGCTTTGAAAGGGGTTGGCTGACCGGTATCAACATCGGACTGGTCAAAATAGTGTTAAAAATACTATTATGTGTATATTGTCAACTAATACAGATACTACTATGGATCTGTTAATATTAGAATTAGAACTGATATTAGTCTGAAATGAATTAATTTGATGACTGATGCTTCAGTTATGATCAAACACTTTTTGAGGATGAAAGTAAGAATCGTATGACAGAGACAAAGGAACTTTTCGAGTGGATCCTGAAGCAACCATGTTTTGAGGTTTCTTCAAGACTTCCACTTGCTATGTGTTCACATAATTTGTGAGATGAGCTTCCAATTCAGATTGGTTGTGACTATTGTTGTTCTTGGTGTATTCCTATATGCAGAAAACTTCCTTCATGCTATTTCTAAACAAGTTTGACATATTTGAAAAGAAGGTTCTAAAGGTACGTGTTGATGTTACAGCAGTATATTTAGTAGTGAAATTTGGCAATAGTTTCGGTCTTTGATGTTTCTACATTGTATAGGTGCCGCTGAACGTCTGCAGTTGGTTCAAGGATTATCAGCCAGTTTCAACAGGAATTCAAGAAATTGAGCATGCTTACGAGTAAGATTGTACCTTGCTGGTTTATCTTCTTTACACAGATGATTACTTTTACCATTTAAAACTGTCCAATTGAATTGTTATTTTGGCTAAGGCCCACAATTTCTGCAATATGTTGTCTCCTCCATCTATATAACGTCCAATGTCCCCCTTCCTGGTAATCTTGCAAAGGGGCAATTGCTTAAGCTGATACTTTTACGGTAGAATGCTTGAATAGAAGACTGTTGAATAATACTAATAGGATGCTTGTTTTACTGCCCGCACGGGTAGCTTGGTTGGCCAACTAACAGGGTCAATTGGAACAAGGTCCTAGGTTCGACTCCTGGCAACAACGGGAGGTAGTGGACCGCTCTGTTAGGGGGTTGACCAAGATCAAACCGTGATTCAATCCCTCAGCGGTGGTCGGGCCTGCGACTGGGGGCCCTTGGAGTTGGGGATCAACCTTTTGGAACAAAGATGCTTGTTTTACAAAAGAGTTGGTTCTATATCCAGTGACAGACATGACCATTTCATTTTTTTAACTTGGGGGTCATATTCAACCTTCTATGAGTGCCTTTCTTGGTTCCATAGAATATACTTAATGACCATTGCCCATGCTCTTGTTCTTCAGGTTTGTGAAGAAAAAGTTTGAGGAACTGTATTTTCAAAGCACAGCACCTGATCGTGTGGATAGGGTGTTTAAAATTTACAGTACAACTGCCCTTGATCAGAAGCTTGTAAAGAAAACTTTCAAGTTAGTCGACGAAACTTTGCTACGTAGAAATCTGTCCGAAGCTGGTTTATTGTGATCAAGAAGCATTCAGACAGAACTGAAAGAACTTTTTATCAGATTTTGAGCATTAGATACCGTTGGCTGCAGTATCCTATATATATACTGCAGGATACTGCAGCCAACGGTATCTACATATATATATAATTATATATATATAGGATACTGCCGTCAACGGTATCTAATGCTTAAATATATATATATATATATACACTGAAAAGTTTTGCAATTTTCATTCACTTCCACCACGTGAGGTTGAAAGGGGATGGTCTGTTATCTTCCTTTATTATCTTCTTGAGTGAGCATTGGATTGAACCTTTGTGTTCTTTCTCTTCCGAATACAGATTACTGTCATATTTCTAAAGAAATATATTACAAATTGTCTTTACCATCTTCACTGCTTAGCTTATCAAAGGAGGCAAACGAGTGATCTAAATTAACTAATGTAATGTGGAGTCCCTATCCAAGTAGTTATATCATCAACTTTTGTGTTGTGCCGGTACGTCTTACGTAGGAATGTGTAATGTCAAATTGGTTAAGTGCTGGTGGTTTAGTCTTGTCCTGACCCATAAACACCTTTAAAGCTTGGTTTTTTGGAGTCGCGACATTAATGGATGCCATTGTCTTTGAAGAAAGTGACCCCTACCAAAACTAA
>JANIJH010000008.1:1754943-1787651 GCA_024520975.1 Erythroxylum areolatum
TTTATTTACATAATTTATTAAGTAATTAAATTTAAAATATATATTACTTTACACAAAATATATTATTACAAAGATCTTATTGAGATATTTAAAATAAGAATAGTATTGAAAAAAATATTAAATTTATTTTTAATATTTATTTATAATTAAATATGTGAAGAATAAAAAGTAAATTTGAAATAAAAAGTACATAAATTTAAACCACACTATTGATTTTAAAATTAAAACTCAACAAAAATATTTGAAATTACAACCAAACTAAAATAAAATACAATTATAATCAGAATCGGGATTATAATCAAACTAAAATTACAACAATCAAATTAAGAAGTAAAACTAAAATAATTGAAAATATTAATTTAACATAAATAGTTAATAGTTTTGAAGGTCATCCCCATTTTTTCCAAAATCAAAATATTGGCTAAAGCTACTAGATTATGTATAGTTTGTATATATTATTAATTTGTTGATGCAATAATATTAAATATATTTTTAAATAATATTAATTTAAAATAAAGTATATATTAATAAATAAATAAATAAACAAATTAAAATTATTGTATAAATATAAATTAATTTAGTTAATAACTAAATTATTGTGGTATATTTTTTGAAAAATTTTAGTATAAAAATTAATGTAGTATGATTAGAGTAACATTAAATTTGGTGTAAAAAAATTCTTAGAATATTGCCTTTTATACTAAATTTAGTATTTTAGTTGGACATGGCTCGATTCGAACCCAAATTTCTTTTAGACCGAAGTTTGCCCACAGGCCCGAGCAGTTTGAACTTGATTCTTAAATGAAACTAACATACTTAAATAGTAAATGCGTTATCTTTCATTAAAAATTTCTGTTCTGACAACACTATGTGTCAGGACTTCTGGCAGCTTTTTGAACAGTTTGCTTTCGTCCGGACCCTTTGCTTGTTAAAGGTGGTCCTGTAATGACTCGGGTCAGGACCATTACCCAACCAAACTTGGGTCCATAACGCTGCCAGTCAAATGTTGGAATCTTAGAGAATTTCATTAGCAAACAGGTTTTATTATAGGATGATTGGGTTTTCCACACAAACTTGGGTAGTGATTCGTTTGTCTCTGATTATAAGCTTGGAAATAGTTGAAAGCATTCAAAACTTGGGAAGCAAGTTTAAATCCTTGGGAATAGCTACATCACATTCCTGTAAAATTTTATGACAATTAATGTTCATTTCAATGGCAGAAATCATACTATAGCAAGTGGACAAGTTGACGAGGTAGTTCAGTCTGCTGGAGAAGTGTCAACATCTGATCTGAATTCTGGAGAAATGTGACGGTATGTACGTCACACCAGCTAAGTCACTGCAGAGCATTATTGATGGGAAAAACAAATAATGCACTGCTTCAACCACCGTCTCCAGGCCAGAACAGCTCTGCCTGACCAAAAAGAGTCAGCCTCGTAACCCCACCAAGCTAAGCTACCAGACGATGCTTACTTTGTACAAAGACCATCACAAATTTACAGTGAACAGTTCATGCAGAGAGTGCGAGCAACATGACAGGCATTACTCTTCTAAATTCTATTATTGAAGTAGTCCCAACCTTTCCTTTTCTCCCAACCACAATCATTGACACCAACGTTTTTATACACAACTTCCACTTAACTGATCAAACCAGAACCCCCCAACAACCAAAAAGTTGAATAAGTGCCATTCAGACCACTAATCACTAAGTTTCTACATAGTTTACCCTACTATGATATACTCGGGTGATTGTTGTTGTTGCATATCACTCGCCAGTTTGAGATATTACCTCACCAAACTTTAGGAAGAGTTGCGCATCTGAGGTGCTCATTGATGGACAGTTAACCAAATGTGGAGTCTTGAGATTTGCATACTCGTCCATGTAAGATGGAACTTTGGCTGATGGGAGCGGGAGAGGGGCAGGAGGGGGATTCTGGTTGCATTGTTTTGGCAGGCTGGCACATGGCACAAGGCTTCCCAGGACCCGAGTCACTTCGTGCATGGTTGGGCGATCGGGTGGCTGTCTCTTGGTGCATAGAAGCGCAAGCTGGAAAACCTTTTTTACAGCACCAAGATCCTTGCATTTGGCAGTGATCTCAGGATCAACAGTTTCCATGACAGTATTGTTTGCCGTCTTCGATAAAATCTGCAAACAGAATGCATGCTAACTGCGCTTAGTATTCTCTAGACCGATATAAATATACTATCGTAATATCATATCAACTTGGTCCATACCATGTGGTGAAGATTGCATTCATTATCAACAGGCTTTCTTCCAGTCAGCAATTCAAGTAGAACAATCCCATAACTGTAGACATCTGACTTCTCTGTTAGACGAGAAGTTCGTGCATACTCAGGGTCTATATAACCGATTGTCCCCATAATATAAGTAGAAGTGTGTGATTTTGAGATGCACAAGCTTTTGGCAATGCCAAAATCTGTGAGATGGGCCTCATAATCCTTGTCGAGTAGGATGTTTGATGACTTGACATCCCTGTGAATGATACGGGGACTACAATCATGGTGTAAATATGCCAGCCCTTGAGCAGCTCCGAGGGCTATTTGAAGACGAGTATCCCAGTCAAGCTTTTTCTTCTTTGTAGGTCCTGAAACACATTGGTACGGTAATTCCATTACAAAGTATTCATATGAAAAAGACAGCACTATAACAATAGTTCACAAGCAATTGCTTCATGCAAAATCAGGTCTCATGATAATAAAATTAATCTCCACATAAACAGTTACACAAAATGATAAAATACTAGATACAGCCACAAATAGATGCTCTAATTTGAAGAAAAATCTTACCATGAAGAAGATCCCAGAGACTGCCATTTTCCATATAATCATAAAACAGAAGGTTTCCTAATGGGGATAGAGAGTATCCCTGGAGGCTAACCAGATTCCTGTGCTTGATGCTTCCAACTGTCTCCAACTCAGTCTCAAATTCCTTCAAGCACTGAGGATAGTGAGAGTAGAGCCTTTTAATAGCCACTGGTCTGCAATTTTTAAGGACACATTTATACACGGTGCTCGAAGCACCATAACCAATTGTATACTTCTCACTCAAATTTTCGGTCATCCTCATGATATCCTCATACACATGTAGTGCCATGTTCATGTTAAGGATCACCAACTTTGGGGTCGAATAACTAACTGTTAATCCAAAACATATAAAACGTTAGGAACTTCAAATTAACAGTATGGTCGTATTTGAAATGAGGAAAATTCAATAATCTTGGTTGTCGCTAATGTATCATATTGATTTCTGATAAATCAAAACAGAGCTACATGCCATTAGTTATTTTGGTATTCATAGACATGCAGCAGACGCACCTGGTTTGTCAGGTGACCCGTCAGGAAATGGTGGTGGATTATGTGGCCGGCATGCAGCAACTAAGATCATGAGAAGAAGCACAAGAGCACCAAGAGCAATCCCAAGTATTGCTGCTTTAGAAATGGTTACTGCAGTGACATTAAAAATCACAAAACAATTAACAAGTGTCACTTCCAAATCATACAAAATCAAGTTGACAACTTGTTGTTCCTCAGATGTGCTTGAAACTACAACTGACGGTGAATTAGTGACTTACCTCTCTCAGTAGGACGAGAATCATGGCAAGGTGAATTAAGCCAATATCCACAAAGACTGGGATTTCCAACAAAACTGCAAATGGAATAAATTGGAGTATCAGAGAGTGGAAAAGTAGCCAGTTCATATTGTATGGAGACCACTCATCAAATCAGCTAACCTGTCTGGTGAAAACCTAGAGAAGTTATTGCTTGTGGGAATCACACCAGCTAGATTATTGTAAGACACATTCCTGTAGGTGTTATTTGGGTCAGCTACTGAAGATACCATCTCCAGAGTAAATTATCAAAAACCAATGAGATGATATTACATAATATCAACTTACAAGATAGTAAGACTGAGGCAGTTGATTAAAGGCATTACGTCACCTGATATATTATTGTTCTCCAATCTCCTACAATTGATGTGCATGGAAAGATTAGCATGACTGTAGTCATGGCCTAAGTTTGGTGCATGTAAAATAGATGATTATAGTCACCACAAAATAGAGCTCATACATTATGGAAGTATAAGAAGAGTATGCAATGCCTAGTATGGAACTTGCATATTTGAGGAATGACATTAGTATATCACAGCGGAAAGCAAATGCCAACTAGAACTTACAGAGTAAACAAGTTCTGTAACTGGCAGAGTTCCTGAGGGATCAATCCTAACAGGTCATTATTTGATAGATCACTGAGCATAAAAGCATCAAACGCCAAGTTAAAAAGGAGAAAGCAAGGTTTAAACGGATTGCTTATTTCAAACTTATATAAAGATATTACATCTCCATAACACTTCTGAGATTACCAAACTCTGATGGGATAATTCCATCTATTTGGTTCCTGCTTAAATTCCTACACGTAGAGCAATTATAAGTCAGTAAAAAGCAAAGTTTTAAGATAATGGGAGAACTTGCCAACATAACTCACAGCTTTAAGAGATGTTCCAAGTCACCAAGGGAAGGAGGAATTGATCCACTGATTTTGTTACAAGAAATGTCCCTGAACAGAGGATAGGCGGGGTTGCGGACAAACACTTCAAGGAAGGACAATAGATGAACATAAATTGAAAAAACGATAATACTTACAAGGTATCCAAGTTGCCAATTCGAGAAAGCTCAATTGGAATTGGACCTCTAATGCTGTTGGCTGAGAGATTCCTAGAAGAGCCAGGAAAATGGAAAATCAACGTCTTTTTGGTCAACAAAAAGTGAACTAGTACCAAAGCTTAGATATACACCAGGGCCAAACTTACAAATATGTCATCCTCTCCAGCTTTTCAAACGCCTGTGGAATTGTTTCGTTCAACCTGTTTCCATGGACATTGCTGTGATCAAAGAAAATGGTTAGCAATCGTCCAAGTGATTGCTTGTCAAAAACTTTATATCAAACTTTATGTTAACAAGATTTTATACTTACAGGCTATTAAGATTCGTACAGGAGCTCAGATTATCAGGTATAGGCCCATCAAGGTGATTGTTGGCAAGGTTACTGTCGTACAACGAAAAATTCATTCTAAAAATTTTTCTAAAGACAATGCCAAGAACATCACAAAATTTGAAAACCTACAGATCAAACAAGTCAGTTAGCTTCCCAAGCTCTGGTGGTATTCGTCCTGAGAGTTGATTATCATTCAATTCCCTGAAAGAATGCAGAGTAGAGAACATTTAGAATGTACAACATATGGCATTCTAGGTCCAGCCACCACAGGAAACATATAAAGAGAAGAGATACACCAAATTAACATCTGAATTCATGATTTCATAATATTGGTATTGAACAAAATTTAATAAAGTGAGTCCACATAAAATATAGGGCCAGGGATGGTGCACATACAAGTAATGAAGTTTTGTCATATTGCCAAGCTCTGGGGGAATGGATCCGGTGAGCTTGTTACCATGTAAATATCTGTCACATAAAGAAAAATGGATCAATTTACAGAAATAAACCAGCAGTTTCACAATAACAAGAATGCATGTCTGTAAATAATAAATTACAATGAGATGAGAGCTCACATGACTGCACAATATGAGACTATTAATCGGAAATTTCATACAATGATAAACCGTTTTCATCAAAATTCATCTGAAATGTTGGAGAATTAAATCCCAGGGACTATATACAGATCAAGAAGAAAGCACTTACAATTTTTCTGTGTATGATAAATTTCCCAAGATTGGTGGGATGGGCCCACTTAACATGTTGCAACTCACGTCCCTTTGTGTTGATAGGAGTCAAAACAATATAAAGCAGCGTTAGAAGACTATTATTCCCCAAGTCCTAAACTGAAAGAAAAAGCCAATTAACGACACTTACAGTACAGCAAGAGCCTGCATTAGACCAATGACAGCTGGTATCTTTCCTGATAGTTGATTACTTTGCAAGGATCTGGTAATCCATGATCATTGTATGAGTAGGAATACTTCTTAGGCAAGTTGTCATCATCAAAATTGAGAAAACAAGGTTCACTTACAGTGTAGCTACTTGTAAGAATCCAATATTGAATGGAATCTCTCCTGTTAGCTGGTTGTAGGAAAGATCCCTATCAATATCAAAGAAATGAATGAGCATAAAACTTCCAGAAAATCAGGCATTGCAAGGAAATCTAGCACCACTAGGAAGGGATAGGGTACATACAGGACCTGGAAGGAAGTACAATTGCCGATATCCTGAGGAATACTTCCAGTCAAACTATTGTTTCTAACATCACTACATTGGTAGAATGATCAAACTTAGAAAAACATGCTGCAATTTAGGTGAATCATCTCAATTCTACAATCTTTGAAGACCAATTTAAATCTTTCAAATAAAACTTACAAGTACCACAACCCAGTTAACTGGCACATGTCAGCAGAGAGTGTACCAACCAGATTGTTTCCTCTCAGCCCACTTAAGATTGAGAAAAAGAAAACCATTAAGAAGACCAATATAAAGAGTAATCCAAAAAAGGATAGTGGAAACATTCGAAGAACATTCAGAAGGGATAAGTGGAAAGAATTACAGCATACTCACAGATACTGTAAAACTTCGTTCCAGTATAGAAGTCTAGGTATTTCACCATGCAGTTGGTTCTGTGCAAGGTCTCTGAAACCAGCAGCTCGAACATAAATATGTTGACTTGAAACAATCACGTTGAAGAGTGAAATTTTAAAGGGCAATGTCTTACAGAATCTTCAAGTTTGGAATCTGGGACAGGGTAGATGACACTGGCCCGGTCAATAAATTGTTCTTCAAAATTCTGAATTCCAAGAATTGCAGTTGAAACTTTCTTTCAGACATTGAAAATAAGGCAGTGGGGGTAATTAATAACCGAGGAATGACAGAATAAGTACTCACAGAATCTCTAGCTGCTTCAACTTTGAAATTGAAAATGGTATGTCCCCATATATCTCATTGAATGACAAGTCCCTAACAAGAACAAGAGAGAGCAGAAATCATTACAGCATATGAACAGAGATCTACTGAACATTATTGGTCTCACTTAACTAATGGAACATACAATCTTTCTAAAGCAGAGCAGTCGCCTATCTCATCAGGAATCTGCCCAGAAAGATGATTACCCCCAAGGTCACTGATACAAGATCAACAACAAACGCTTGATCAAAGTGACTAAACGAGATTTGATGTGAAAGCACAAGAAAGGAACACTCTCGTTTAGCTACAGGAAAAATCAGAAGATGAGAACTCTACATGGAAACAACAGCTTTGAGATTTCCTATTGCAGGTGAAATCTCTCCACCAAGATTCAGACCAGAGAGGTTACTGCAGTTAGAGTAAAACAGAAGAAAGCCAGTAGATTTTATTGATAACATAACGTGAGATTTAAATCACTTAAAACTTCGAAGGAAAACAGTAAATAGGTAAACTAACAGTGCAATGACATTGAATGTGACATTGTCACAAGTGATGCCTCTCCAAATACAGTAGTCCGAAGAAGGGGAGTCCGTCCAGTCATATAGAACATTGTCCACATCTCTAAAAGATTTCTTTACCGCCATCAAGGTTGCTCCTTCACCATCCGTACCATACTAGTAGTTAATATCAATCTTAATAAGAAAATAAAAACTAAAAGAAAATTTCTTACAGACACGAAAGCGATTCAGATTCTGAAATGTTAAGCTCTCATGAGAAAATTTTAAAACTTTAGCATTGATTGAAACTTATACATCGAAATCAAAATCTGGAAGTAGCAAACTTTTAGAACTTGAATATAGTACCAGTGCAACATGAAAAAAAAAAGACTAACTAAACTAAATAAGGATCTGATGAAGTGACCAAAAACAGAGAAGCTTAAACTGCGAAAAGAATCCCAGGAAGCAACACGTTAAGAAGCAAAATGGGACATAAAGCCAAGAAATGTACAAAAGTAAAGAGCTTAAATATTAATTCCAGTCCAGACCTAAAATAATTCAAAACAAGCTGAACATTTTTAGTTTCAACAAGATTCGTAACAGCAAAAATGTCAGTTTTCATTTTCTGTTGCTTTCACTATCATTTCCATCTGCAATTTTCGGCAGCCAACATATCAAGAACTCACCGTCATCAGACTCAACGTAAACAAAACCCAAGCAGAGGATAAGACCCAGTAAAACCCATTCCACCCGAAATGCCATCATAGCCCTTCTCAAGATACACCCAAAATTTCCACTAAACTACTCTAAGGCCCCCAACTTCTGTACGGCCACTTCTACTCGCACTCCTGGAACTTTAGTGTGGAAGATGAGAAGACGGAAGTGAGGGAACACCTAGTTAAATGCTCAGGGAACTTGCCAATATCGAGTAAAATCTAGAGCTTCTCGTTCTACTCGACTAAGGCATGGATATTAGAGAATAACCAACGTGAACTTGGGCTCTGGAGCCGGTGAGAGGCTAAAAGGATTTTGAGTTTTTTCTACTTGTTCTATCACATCGCTTCTCCAGAAACAGTACTGCACTCATTGAGTATCGGTCAGTAGCAAAAAGCTACAGCTAATAGCTGTGTGAGAGACAAAGGCAAATGTAGGAACAGAAAGGGGAACAGCTAGAGAAAGAAAGATAGAGTCTTTGCCTCATAAGCATATATACAAAAGTTAAAGAAAAAAAACACTCTTTCTTCTCTCTGCCAGAGCTCTGCAACAAAACCTGCAACTTTCTTTCTCTATCTCTCTGTCTGTATCTCTCTTGGTTATTCTGATAAAGGGTTACTGATGGATGGGTAATACAATGCTTGCCAAAAAATGCTCACCACAAGTGGCAACCTTTCTCATGGGGTATCTGCGGAGAGCTCCGTTTCAAAACTCTTTGGTACAAATACTTCCATGTCCATGCATAAATAAATTTCTATTCATTCTCTAGGTGCGAAAGCTCAATTAATGCATCTTTGGACTTTTGCATCAAAGGCCTCTCCCAATGTTCATTGTCTTTACTACTCGAGTTTGGCAGTCGTTTAAATCTGTTCGGATCATTTCGTTATCTAACTGTCCAAAATTATCTCCGTACTAAGACCTCCGTATGTCCAAATTTGCTACACTAAAGCATAAGAAGTACATGTATTAGTGAAAACCATGTTCCGATAACTTTGTACATGATCATTTAAAGGAGACCTTTTTACTATATTACTTAGAGAGTGGCATACACAACCGTAGTAAAACAGGGGAGATAGATAGATACTGACAGGGGGGGGGGAAAAAAAAAGAAAGAAACGATAGAACTGCAGAAACTGAGCAGCTATGGGGTCCAGACTGAATCAGGGATGAGAGTGGGATTAGTCCCTCTTTAAAACCCAAGAGAAAAGTTGGAACGAAGTTGCTCCACTCTCTCTCAAAATCTCATAGCTTTGGACCCCACGTAGCTCCTTTCCTTTTATCTTTATATAATAACATTTGCGTAATTTACCTCGGGAAGGTCATGTGTCTCGTCCTTTCAATCTCCTCCTCTTCACTCTGACACCAACCCTTCTCTCTGATTATGCACGTCAGGTCCCATGTCCTTTTAGACGGCCCATTAACGCCGTTACTGTCCTTCTCACCAAGTTAATGCAAAGGAAGGGAGACAGAGAAGGAGAGAGAGGGGAGAGTCCTTCCTTTCCCTTTCAGAACATTATTGTATTGTTCATTGGTTGAGATGACTATAACTATAAACATCAACATTCTGAATCAGTTTATTTTATTAAGCCTTATTTGACTTTGGTTTCGTTATTATATATAATACAAAGTAGTTTAGTGTCGTTTGTCTCCTAGATTAGGGTCTGCTCCTCTTAACCCAACATGTCTTTTCCTCTGCCCCACATCTCACAGCTTGCCACGTGGTGGGCAGGTCTTGTCTGTTTTATTTTTGCTTCCACTTTTTTTTTCTCATGATCCCATAACATACCCATCTTTTGTTTTTTTCTCTGATCAATGGGTTTTGCTTCCTCAGCAATGGAACTATGTCCAGACTCCAGAGTGCAAAAGTTGTGATTTTTTTTAATTTCTGCAATTATGAAATTAGATTTATCATTTTAGCCGGTTTGGGTAATGAGGAATCTTTACTCAATATTCCAAGCTGCCATGTGCTGTGACAGGCTCAAACCAGCCATTGGAGTGTTGTGCCCAGAAATCCCTTTCAGTTCCAGGGCTTTTAGTTATTAGGGACTATATTGAGTTTTCCACTAGACCCAAAGTCCTTTTTTTGTTTTTTGGTTTTCCTTAATCATAATTGATTGTTGCTTGATATTATTATCATTATTATTTCTGGTGTATAATTGATGAGAGGGGATAAGTGGGCCCAGTAATCACATGATAAGCGTTTCTTTCTCAACAACAATTCCTTGCCCTGTCACGTGCCCATTTAATGTGTTAATTTAAGCTTAAATGGGCCCATTCAGTAGCCCAACTTAAATGCCTTGTCCTTTTTCTTTTTTTCTTTTTTTGGGGAATGAACTGAAGAATAAATATCTCATCAGAGACTGAGAGCGTAGAACAGTGTAAGAAAGAGTGTGGAATGTGTACCCAAAGTCAAGTAAGAGGTGTAACAGTAATACTTCCCATGAGTTTCCCAATGAAAGAATGTGTGCTTATGAAGTCACTGTTCCATGATTGATGATTCAATAATTTCAACTTTTTAATTTAAATATTAATTTCAATTAGAATATGTAAAATTTTATTAAATGATCTAATTGGTTAAATATATGAAACTTTTACATGTATTCTGAAATTTGCACGAGCTGCACACAACCTCCATATAAATGCAACTAACATGCCACTATAAGCTGTAAGTTTTGAGTTCTAAATAAGATACAATTACAAGCACACACGCATGATAAAATGTATTATTACATAATGACAGCAGCTGTTCTTTTTCTTGCCTCAAGCAATCAAATTCAATCACGAGAAAAAACATGGAATACGAACATGGCATGAGCTGTGCCTGTGCAGAATAAGAAGAGACATGACACTTTCCTAAAACTTGCAACATTCTACACACAAGTATTAAAGTTTCATGTGTTTTTTTCTGCCACATTGAACAATGGAAGTACAGTACACAGTGCAGTGACTGTTTCATTATTATCCGTTTGTTGTCTTGGGGTTCGAATAACTCCTGGCTTTTGTCAACCAAGCTGAAAGCTCTACTTGTTTCTTCTCTCAGATCCGTGAAGCTTTAGAAGCAATGAGTTGGTGACAACAAAAATTGAGCTTAATGCCATCAATCCACCTGTCAAAACAAGTAAAAAGCAAATGAATTAGTCACCTCCCTTCCCCTGCATTAATACATATATGTTGCTGACCGAGGATGAATAGTGAGTGTGGGCAAGCATTATTTGTCCATGCAAAGGAAAGAACTTTCATTCAGTCACCTGAAAGCGAAGGAGTCATGGCAAATTCATACTGGGGAAGTAGCACTCCAGCTGCAATAGGAATAGCTACAACATTATACGCCACTGCCCATGATAGATTTTGATATACTTTGGACATTGTTGCCCGAGCTAGATCCAGAGCATCTACAACCTATCATCAAAACATCACAATCTCATTAGCTCTTACTGATATCTCTATC
The DNA here is from genome assembly GCA_024520975.1 of Erythroxylum areolatum. Taxonomy (NCBI): domain Eukaryota; kingdom Viridiplantae; phylum Streptophyta; class Magnoliopsida; order Malpighiales; family Erythroxylaceae; genus Erythroxylum; species Erythroxylum areolatum. The sequence goes on from JANIJH010000008.1 coordinate 1,766,530, forward strand.
TACCAACCAAATTCCCATGAAGAAATGAGAGAGTTAGAAAAATTCATCTTGAGAATTGTAGATACCAAGAAGAATCACCTATACAACATTAACGTGCCATGTAAATGATCATCTTCTTATAAACAGCAGGATTAACAACTACTTGAAAAGTTCTCTTAATTGTGTGAAGAGCGGGAAGAAATAGGTTGTTTTTTATTCCAAGGATTTTGCTACAAAAAGGTAGATTACAAAGCTTAGTATTAGCACATTTTTGTGGTAATTAATGCAACACAGTTCCCAAGGAGTAACAAATTTGAATGCAAAGAAATCATACTTGTGAAAGTCGGTTGCCAAGAAGAATAATGGCTGCCACGTCGGATGCAGCATTTTCTTGTGCTTCATTCTGTAAAGCAATCCCAACATCCGCAAGTGCCAATGAAGGGGCATCATTTATCCCATCACCAACCTACATGAAGCTTACCACTCCACTTAGTTTCTGTTCAAAATGAGTCAAAACATTCTGAACCCAACAGAATTGGTATCTTGAGTTTCACACCCAAGATGGACTCCTATTCCAGACCTATTTAAAAAGTTTCATCTTAATCACCATGTAATCACCTACATTTTTCATTTGAGTTCTATGTCAACATGTTAAATTTCATTGCATGTAGAATCTGACTGAAGTGTGAGGTTTCTTATAATTGCAATGGCCATATGACTCTGTCACGGTTGATACCAGACCCCAGAGAATGTGAAATATTAAAAATGGTTACCATAGCAACAAGATGTCCTGCTGCTTGAAGAGATGATATAATCCCAGATTTCTGCTGAGGAGTCAAGGATGCATTAACAAACTCTGCGTCTATACCAACACTATTTGCTACAGTTGCAACTGCCTCTTCCCTGTCCCCTGATAAGAGGACTGTATTTATACCATTCTGCTGCAGCCTGTAGCAAAAAGGATATAATGTAGAGGATAAATAGATAGGAAACATTGATGAATAACAGTGAAAATAAATTCATTAGAGAAACCAATGGATCTTGTGACTCAGTAGCAGAGGATACCAAAGACATTCTCACACAGCTTTTCCTGCTTTCTGACAAATTAAATACAAAGAGGACGAGAGAAAGAAAAAGCTCAATGTCTAACCAATATAACTAATATATTAAAAAGAGGCTCAAGTAGAACAAACTTTCTCGTCAGAAGTACATCCATTTCCAGACAACAAAACTTCTTTAAACCAGCATTCTTAGGAAACAAACATCAACTAGTACTTAAAAACTAATGGTACAGAAACTTACCTACTCACAGTAGACTTGGCATCATGGCGCAAACTATCAGTTATTGCTATGGCCCCAATGATCCCTTCTCCTTCACGTCCAACATAGACAACCGTCCTTGAATGGTTGGATGAAAACATCTCTTGTGACCCTTGGTAAGTCAAGACAGCTGCAAGCTTCTGTATATCTGACTGGCTTGTAATTCTCAGGAATCTATCATGAACCCACTCGAATTTACCAACTGCAACCAAGCGTCCATCTACTTCTGCCATGGTTCCAAAACCTGGTTCCGTCAATTGCCCTCTTGTTGTCGGGATTTTCAGATTCAGTGATTCTGCCTTATTTACAATCGCCTTTGCAATTGGATGCAATGCTGTTTTCTCAACTGCAGCAGCAATTTGAAGAATTTCTGATTCCTCATGTGTGACTGAAGCCACAGTAGAAACGGCAGGTTTCCCTTCAGTGAGGGTGCCTGTCTGAAAGTTCAAAATGGGGAGAAACAGGAAACAAGTTTTCAGCTGTATTAGTAGTACTACTAAATATCTCTTAGGTTAGAAAAAAGATTACATTCCCACACGGGAAAACTGAAAAGGCAAACTCACCTTGTCTAGAGCAATGTGATCAATGCTGGCCAAACGTTCCAACACATCTCCCCCTCTTATGAGAAGCCCCTGCTTAGCTCCTGGTATTACCAAAAAAAAAAAGAACATTAAACACCCAAAGAGATCATTTATAGCCACATGCAATTTGTGACTATTAAGAAATAACAGAAATATAAGAAAATGTCTGTTATTAAACTAATTGATCCTGCCTTGCACAGGAAAAATAAAGACTATGCCTAACAACAATAGTCCCTGCCTAACAAAAGTCCTTATAATCCTTCTAGCCATGAACCTTTTTTTTTCCCCCCTCAGATAGCAGAAAAAATTTAAGTGGTAGCTGATCAGCAAATGACTTTAGCATTGAAGTTTATGTAAATATCCGATGAGTTAAAGACACTGTACCAACAGAAGTTCCAACTAGGATTGCAGTGGGTGTAGCCAGGCCAAGTGCACATGGGCAGGAAACTACCTGGAACAAGAAATTCAACGTCACAAAGATAGAACTGGGTATTAATCTCAGCACATTAAATTATTCACCCTAGAGGAATAATGACAACATGAACAATTACAAGACTTCGACGCACAAGACCATAATCACTGACCAAGACATCCACAGCAAGTTTCAAGCTCAACAGTAATGGATCACCATCTGGTCCGGCAATTTCATTGAGCAAGACATCAGGAAAAACATGTGAGCCAATATAGTACCTGAATGAGAATGTTCAACACATCAAGAGCAAGATTATGAAAGATATGAATCAACAAAGATGAAAATCACAAACCATTGATGTGGGAAAAATCGATGATTGCTTTAATCAGTGACATGTCAAAATCACATTAAAACCCAAATGTAGATAATAAACTTGAAGTACAGTATAATAAATACAATGATTCACGTAACTAAACCAATAAGATGAATAGTGCAGGGGGTTTGACAGATGAGTAGAAAGGAAAGCCATAGACTAGATTGCCTCCAATTTGACACAAGGAAAAGACAAAAGGAAAAGTAATAAGGCATACCAAAAAGCAAAAGTTGTGGCTGATATAGTCATCACACTGTATACAAAAGGCCCAGCTATGGAATCTGCAAGCCTTTGTATGGGTGCTTCACGGCTTTGAGCATCCTCAACCTTGAAATTTCACATAAAAGCTTAAAATGAGAAAAGGCTGCTCCAATGACTGATTTCACTTGAAGGCGTCAAACTTAAGAGGGACAGGATGAGCACTCACAGATTTTGTAAAAACATAGAAATTTAAGTTTGTAAAGCTTCAATCTTTACAAGGTCTGAAATGAGGAAAAGCAGAACGAACTTGTCTATTCTCTATCTTCGATTCAACTGATGCTCATGCTATGACAGAAGCAATAAAGGAAAAAAATAAAGTGTGGGAGAGGAAAGAACCAAAGAAACATACTGACCATGCGCACAATTCTGGATATTGTGGAGTTTGAGCCAGTAGAAGAGACCTCAATCCTTAAAGGACCATCCTGACATAAATTAGCAATTGCCTCTCCTTAAATAAAGCAACCAAAATATATATATATATCGACCAGCAAATAAAGAGATAAATCAAGAAAGAATTTAAATTTATTCCAAGTAAAATTTTATTCATGTTAATACTATCAAGAGGTAAGATGTTGTATTACCAGTTCAAAATTTATACTAGAGAAAAATGGAAAGCATTGTGAAAAAGTCAAATATTAGCAGTTTTAAGAAACCATTTGATCAAAAGCTTAAGCTTTTGGGTGAGGCATACAAAAGTTTCAGATACAATTTGAACAAGCCACAATTCGGAAATAGCATCCTGAATATTTTTTTTTCTAATTCTGAAATCCATCATACCCAATTTATTGTTCCAGCTGAGACTCCCAGGCCTGCTTCCTTGAATACTGGCAATGATTCACCAGTGAGCATGGATTCGTCGACAACACTTCTTCCAGCAAGAACTCTCCCCTGTTGAAGATCAGTGTAATTCCAGTTGACATTCAATATGCACAGTACTAAATTCACACTTAAGTAAGAGCTGATGAATAAGCATCTCACATCACAAATCATAGCAAGCACTGATGGATTCTAAATAATTTATAAGGTTCAATTTTCACAGATGTGGAGTTTGTAACTGAACGACAGGATGAATTGAATTAATTTATTGACAGAAAAAATAAATTAACAATGATTATTTTGGGATGAAACAATACAAAGATCAACTTTATCCAACGTTTACAATATTCTTTACAAAATGTAATGGAATATGAATATAAGGATAAACACATGGAGAAAAGAAGGAATGAGAGAATACAAGACTCTCTTTGAAGAATATAAAATGCTTACATCCACAGGAATGACTTCTCCAGGCAGAACCAAAACTGTGTCTCCTACACGAATGCCATCAGTGGGAACCTCAACACAGATTGCGTTATTGCAAAGAACAGTATCAGTGGGAGGATTGCCATCTGATGAAGTAATGACAAGTCGCGACTGAGTGGATATAAGGGACTGCAAAACACGCAGCTCAGAGATATCAGATAAGTTTGTTTTAATTAGTGATAATACAGATATTAAAAGAAAATCTAGCATAAACCACTGCAACCAAATATTTGAACTGAAACCACTCGAATTTGTACCAGGTAACCATTACATGTATGAAACTGGGAATCACAGCTGCAAAACAGATTTCAACTTACTAGAAGTTCATTCATATCACTAGATGCCTTGATCCTCGCTTTTTCTTCAAGAGACCGACCTAAAAGTACAAACCCAAGAAGCATCACCTGCAAACTAAAAACAAAGCTGCATCAATAAGACTTATATCTGTTGGTTTGAAACACTACGATAGCTAAATATTACACCTGTTAACAGGTTAAGTGGGTAAAGAAAATTGCAAAATCTCCAGATATCTGGAAAATAAGCCATGGTTAGGTTACCCTACGATTAAGCTTATAACTTCTAATAGGAATGCAAAACAAGAAGGGAAGAAACTCACCGGCTCATCAAAAAACGATGCATCCCATTCCAGATCAGGGTTGAGAAGGGCTACCTACAAGAGAGAAGATTTTCTTTTCTTAAATAAAAAGGAAAAATTAACCAAAATGGGGTAGGGTGCAACATGAATAAAATCTGAATCTGATAATGACAATAGGCAAGGGCCTCACCGTACTGATGAGAAATGCTGCAGTGGAACCAAATCCCACGAGAGAGTTCATATTGGGAGAACGCTTCATGAATGCCCTTAGACCATCGACAAGCAAATCTACAAAAGATTCGCAACTTTTAGTCCAACAGACTAGATATTTCGTTTATAAACAAAAATGAAAAGGAAATGTATAGTTTTAAGGTCTGCTCATTACATACAATCCAAGACTAAGAAATCTGAAACAAAAGACCAACCTCTTCCTGGTCCCAGCAAAGCTCCCAAAGCCAACCCACCCTTCAAATACGAGTTATGCAAAAGCTCCAACACCGACCCTATACGAAAATCACATACAACCAACTTAAGAACCAAAAGTTACAGAACGCAACTCGTAAACTAAATTGGGGTTGGTTATACCATGACCAACATGAACGCCAAGAGAGTGCAAGAAGTGGGAAGCATGCGTCCCACAGCACAATGCCACCAAAGTCCACGCAAAAGCCACCCGGTTCCTACTCTTCACCAGCAACTCCTCTTTCTTCTTCACCATTTCCCGCCATTTGTTCACATTTTCAGCAACTCCCATCCCGGAAACCCTCCTCTTCGCTTCGAATCCGCAATCGCTCACTCTCCTAGCCAGAGACTCCGCAACGCTCTCGGAGCTCTCGCTCTCGACAGCCTCGGGCTTGAGCTTAATCGCAGCGGTCTCTGTCAACATATTGACAACTACCGAGTCGACTCGCGAATCGGACGAAAGCAGAGACTTGACGCGTGAGACGCACGCACCGCACATCATCCCGCTCACGTCAAGAAGAACCGGGTTGTCCTTAGGCAGACTCGAAGCCGGAGCTCGAAACTCCGTCTCTAGTGTGTTAGAGATTGCGAGACGAGATCGGTGAACCGAACGACGCCGCTGCGTTCTGTGAGCATTGAAGTCAAGGCGGTCAACGCGGCGGCTACTCGCGGCGTAATCGAAGTGAAGCCTCACATAAGGCGATGCTGTGAGTATACCAAGAGAAGCCATTGAACTGTGAAGATGAAAAGCGTAAGACAACGTTACGTGTGAGAATGAGAAGAATACATTTTAGAGAGAGAGAGAGCACGAGGGAGAAAGGACAGTAGCGAGATGAAAATGATGGAGACAGGTAAAGAAGTTAGATGGCGATTAAATGAATATGGGCCTAACACGTCAACTACGATGTCGTTTGGATTTAAAACATGTGGTAGAAAGAGGTCGATGCGGTTGTGAGTTTTCGGACCGTTTTAAACCTCGACCCGATACGACACATACTCTTTTCTAAATTGCACCGTTTTAAATCAAAGTCCATTAGCGAATCATAATGTGCCACGTATCAAAGCAAGACTACGTTATCTTCTTTGTTTGAGCTTGAGAGTTTAGAGAGGAGAGGCACTCTCTTTTGCTCACCTTCGATTGAACAAAGATGGCGTTGAATAAGTCACCGTCTCAGAAATTGGAATCCTCCAGCGTTGCGACGAACTTCGTGTTGCTCTCTTCTTCCATAATTCAGAACCCATTGTCTTTTAGGCCCGTGAAGCCAAATCTTGGTTCTGCAGCTACCATCGTACGAGAGCTCCACAGTTCAATCACTTCAATTGCTGATAAATGCTTTAGATTCCTCCACTTGATTGCTTCTGAAAATCCCTTCTTCAAAAAGATCCTTTCTTTCTCTTGCCACTTCAGCGAACAACTTACCCATGTAAGTTTCTGTCTCATTTGCCCAAAGCTTGATTCTTTTTGTGAAAGTCGACAATGGTAGCTCTGTAGTTTTGACATAGCATGTTAGAGAGTTAACCTTATATTTTTAACGGGACTTCACTTCAGATTCACCGTATCAGCCACAGGAATTCACACGCTTTGTCCAACCACAGTTTTGCTGCTATCTTACCGGGCGATTCTGTGGCAGGGGTTGTGGTGGCTAATGGCATCTTAAATTTTCTGAATATTTACAATACACTGTTGATTGTAAGGCTTGTCTTGACCTGGTTTCCCAACTCTCCCCCTGCAATTGTTAATCCTCTCAGGTGCACACTCAACCTCTGAAGTTTCTTATAGATTTAAATCTGCAATTATTTGAGAAGAATGTGATGAGAACCTTGAAATATTAATGAAAGTTAGATTTGTAATGAGGGATATTTCATATACTTGCAATCGTAATTGTAGAGTCATGAAAAGTTCTTCTTTTCAGTTTCAAGATTGGTTTTGTTCAAATCTTCACCAAGTTTTTTCATGTGGACTTCATGTCTTGGATTCAGCACTGTGTGTGATCCATACTTGAACATATTCCGTGGAATCATCCCGCCACTAGGAGGAACGTTGGATCTCTCTCCTATATTAGCATTCATAGTTTTGAATGCCTTTACTAGCACTGCTGCTGCTCTTCCTGCTGAGCTTCCAGTACCAGGGGCTCCTGTAGATAGACATGCACCTCATTCAGTGTTCAATAGTCTGACAACGACTCAAAAGAAATGGATGAGAAGGATTTGTAGAAATAGTTCAAAGAGCTCCAAGAATGCTGATTAGGTGACAGCATTCTGTAATTTGGTAGTTTATCAATACTAGGAAGTCTTTTCCGGAGATACATCGAACTTATAACAATGTTATTGATTGTATTATTTGATCAGAAAGTGAGACGGTCATATTCCTGTCCAGATTGATCTTTTTGATATTCATTGTTCATCTTTTTGTAGTTAGTATGAACTCTGAAGCTCATGTGATTCCATCTCTAGTGGCTTGAATTGTGAAGACTAAAAACTAAGCAGTTCTTTTGTTTTAAGAAAAGCACCTTCCCATTGTTGGCTTTAGCTCGCCGAACTTGATCTTCATGAGAACTGTCGGAAAATCACGAGTGGAGTTATCCACTTCAGACAGATATATAAGGAAGAAATATCTTATATATAAAGATAGGGCCTAATGTCTTAAAGAGAGTTTTCTGGACATTGTGATCAGGAGGAAAAGATGCCAAAAGATAATACCATTCAGCATCAGATTCTGCAGGTGGTGGTAAGAGTTCTTAGCTAATGGTTAATGCTCCATCCTTTTGCCGATTACCTTAGTCTGCAACCTTTAACATATATAAAAGCTTATTGAAGAAGTTGATCACCCAATTTTCTTCTGCCGAGCATGGATTTTACAACTATTGGAAAATTTCTCCCAAAAACATGGGTACAATGGGAGAGCTGTTTATGTAAAACTTTCTATCCTAGCTTTGGATTTCCAAATTAATTTAATCTGCATAACAAATCACTTTATTCCCTTTTGATGACCAAGCTGATTGGTTAATGTTCTTGCAGAAAGACTCTACCCCACTTAGACCCTTGTCATATTGAGCATCTGCAACCACTCCACAGTAATATGCTTTACCATATTATTCCATTGTATAGACTCAAAACTATCGACCAATATTTACAGTCCACAAAAGAAGATTATCAATCACCAAAAGGCATAAAAAATGGAACACTATTGTGGTGATATTCGTCCCTACTTGGAATGCTTTAGCTTAGAGGTATGATAAGAAGAACAAAGTGTTTAATTATACTCTCAACTTCTGTTTCTTGAATGGAACCAGCAACTGCACGCAGGAGTGGCAGGCGTTGTTCCTTTGAGAGGCTTCTGGCTATATTGATCGGCCTGTTAGCTGTGTTTTCTCCTCTGTATATCAACCAGAGGCCCGTCTATGATTCAGAATTGGATGATCAACCTATCAACCTTGCTTCATGGCTGCCACTGCTGCTGGTGATGTTGATCTTGGCAATTGCTTTATCACTCTATTTAGACCAGAGCTTTACCAAGTTTGATCCATATTGGATTCACAGAGCTGGTGGCTCTTCTGGTGGTATTCTCTTAATCCTTGTGATTCTTGCTTTGGTGATAAAGTGCAAGGCTTTCACGAGTATCTCTAGCTTGAATCACGTTTAACAGCCACCAGTTTCCTTCATTTTCCAAAACATCTGCAGGCTTTAAGATTAGCTTCTTCTAGTATTGATTTCTTAGGATGCACAGGGATAACGTTATCCTAAGATTGGCTATCCTTGAATCACTTTCTTGGACTAGTTTAACTCTTGTTTTTGGAACTTCTTGTGGTGTTCCTGTTGCCTTGAATGTGATAATCTTATAATAGAGGAACTAATTTTTTAAAGTTTGGTTGATAACTTGATGCTACGGAAAATGAATTGACGCACTGCTATACTGAAGCCAACTGAAAAAACATGCCAATATTGAATTACACCAAACAAATTACAAAGATCAATGCAAATATCAAAAGGGTATCAGAAACATGAGGGAGGTGGAACATTTTGTGATATGAAAATGTTCTATGAAACGAAGGCAAAGGCTGCTGCAATCAAAGCAGCGGCAATAGACAGCGATAGACTAAGAGGCTGACGCAAGGCTCCACTGCAGTCATCATTAGCACCGCTAAAGCATCCAGGTCTTGATATTTTGGCCTCACCTCCCTCTAAGGCGAAACTGCTATTACGCTTACCATTGCTGAACAGTACACACCAAAAGTAGGGAGACCCCCCATCAGTTCCGGTAACTGCAGCTCCAACTTCTGTGTGATTCTTATCGTAAAGAATTTGTAAGCCTTTCTCATCTTTTACGAGGATCTCTGAGAATGCTTCAGAAGGTGGGGCATATTTAGATTGGCAGCCTAGCAGACGACCGGTAATCTGTGAGAGGGTTGAGCTGACAACACCACAGTTAGGTGCAAAAGATTCAGCAAATTCAGATTCAGCAGGTTTCTTGGCATCAGGCCCTCCCACAGCATCACAACTCCCTTGATATGCTTTTATGTATTGCAAAGCAATGCAGGCTAAACCAGGGTTGCTGTACAGTGATGTACCCTTGTGTGAAGTCCTGTTACTGTTAAGCACAGCCACCAATTGATCAGCAGGGTTGTTGGTTACTCTCACCACACCTGTTAAATTAAACCTCATTAGATCCAAGCCTAAAGAACAATAAATCTGCAGCCTGGACTTGGATCTAACTTGAACCTTATTTTAACACGAGCAAGACTGCTTAACATTAAGCATGCATCATAACCATGCAACAGAGTATAAATCTTACATTAAGCTGATTCTGGACATAAATAATGTAAAAAGTTTTTTATAAGACTTGTATTTTGCGGTAATAGTTCCACTAAGATGTGTGAGCAAAGAACACCAGGAGGGAAGCTGATGAAAGGTGAGTTCCTGAGGCACATTACAAGCTAATTCCTCCTTAAAACACTCCCTTCATGCTTCCTTCTGCTTGGGTTTTCTCTTATGCAATGACCTTAGATATCTAATTCTTTAGTCTTAATGGAGGAAGAGCAAATAACTAATTGATCTGCAAAATCTGTTTAGTAATACCAATCCCTTTTAAGATATTTTGTGTTTGAGGAGATACAGGGTAGGGTTTGGATAATCATTCATGACACTTCTGAGCTCAGAGGTTTAATTTCTCATACGATATGCCTCTCCCCTGAAACCAAAAATTGGATAAAGCAGCTCAATCATCACGTGATCCGCTCAAGTTATTGCAGATTTAAAAGACTCTTTACTTGTAAAACAGTGATTAAGAATTTGGTTGCAGAATCACCTACCCTTCTCTAATCTATGGGATGCCTCCTCATTCTTGACTATAAGCAAGAAACCTAAATCTGAGAAAGAATCGTAACTTCAAAATTTTAGATGAACTTCCACTTGAGCATACGGCAGAGATCTGACTTCCTCATTACTTTAGTTACACGAAACAAAAGTAGTAAAAAGAAACAATATTTCTAGCAATAATCCCGAGAAAACTAGTAGCTACATTGTTAGGGACAGTTGAAAAGATAAGCACCAGCCAAGACAAATTCATTTCCAGATCAGAAAAGCAGACCAGGAAATCAAAACCCTCAAACAATCTAAATCAGCAACGAGGTACATTTCCCATTGACCATTATAAGCCAATCATAGGAAAAGATTGGAGCTTTAAAGGGTAGAATGTATGCTTACCATGAGTACTTGCAGTGGCAGAGAAGAAAAGAAGAGTAAATATAAAATGAAAAAAAGCAGCCATTGTTTGAGGTAGTAGCTTAGCTTCAAGAGAACGGGAGTTAAAGAAACTGTAAGGATAAAAGAGATGGGATCGGAGATGAAACAGAGAACTGAGCCGGTGAAATGTCTACTTCGTTGTGGTTGCTTCACAGCTATGGGTAACAGTAATAAGTCCTCGGGTTTTCGAAGTTGCCGACATGTCAACCACCTCAACCGGGTTCTAACTTCTAACATAAGATCCAACCCAATCCAGTTCACTTTGCTTCTGTCGGATTTATTTACTACAATACCCACTTTTTGAGAACTTTTAAATATCCTTTTCATCAACTATAAAAATTTCACAGTTATAATAATATGCAAGCAATTAATTTTTTCTTAAAAATAAAGATAATGTCAAAATAAAATTTCTTGTAAAAGTTTATAAATTTATAGCAAGTTATACAGTGTGCATAAACATTACCTTTCATTTTTAAGGTTAAGGCTGACTTAGTACTGTTCATGTCTGAAAACACATTATTTTCAAGTGATGAAATTCATCAAAGATGATCTGAAATTTTCCTCGCAAAATGTTCGGACCACCATAGGTTCAGTCACATTGTCCTGTCTACCCTAAGTTGGTGGACTGAGCAGGAGATCGGTCTCCCTCTCTCACCGCCCCTCCTTTTCCCTGTAATCACATTCTGGTTGGTCCTTGTTAAGCAAAGTTAGGAGGATCTTTTCTTCTCCTGTCAACTGAAAACACACTATGCTTCCAATTCTTATATAGCCAACCAACGTTCCAGCAATAAGGAGAGAGTTTCACATGAAGAAGGGCTCGTCCTGTCTGTCTTCCATGTGAATTCTGGGATTTCATTCAAATTATTTTAACAGTTTAGAGGATAAAGCTCGTACCCTTCAGCCTGATATTGGATATGAAATCTAAACACCAAAAAGAGGAGAATTGTACAAAAGTATTTTTTTTTTCCCTAAAGTAGCTCAGTTTTTACTGGCATCAGAGTTGTTTAGTTTTGCTACTGCATTTACTACAGATAAATCTGAAAGTTCTGTAAGCAAACGTGAATGTGGAAATGATATGGGATTAGAAACGAAATAATAATGATAATAATAATCGTGAGATTATATTGTATTAAGAACTACAATATCAAGTAAGCTATCTATATGCTCATCAACCATAAAATGAGAAGAGATGGCCATTTACTACAGGAATAGAATCATCAACACCACACCAAAACAGCCTCCCTGCCGCATCAAGCCAACATAGACGATCCCTATACATTCAAGCTGACAGGCTACTAAAGACGCGCTTTAAACTTGGGCATGCAGTTCGTAATCTCACCATGCTTATGGAACATACCTGATAAAGTCAATTAGTAAAAGTTTTGTTATTTTAAACAGACATGGTAGCAGATATATGCTTCATGCAAGATGATTCTCTCACCTTTGGACAAAAGCGTACATCGAGAGTTTCCAGCGTGCCACATTGCAATATTGCAGATGCTACCGCCTCTTCATCAATGTTACAGGACTAAGAAAGCGGACAAGATAAAAAATTAGAGCAGTTCAGATGCACTACAGATTAACTTGGTGACCATTTTTGACAATAACAAGCACATGCTCCGTCTATAGGAGAATGGAATGATGAGGGCTAATGTTCCAAAATTTGAAAACGTAAGTACAACCATGAAAAAGCACATCAAAATTATGAATACAATCTCTTTGTGCTAGCCAAAGCAAGGATTAGCTATTGGCTTCCCAGACAATAGTAACTGGTGTACAACAAACTAATTTGTAGCTACCTTAAGAAATATTAGTCTTAGAATGTGGACATTTCCAACCACAAAAAACATCAGTTGGTTCTCCATTATAAACCCCATCTTACAAACTGATTCCTAAAACTTTAAAAAAGACACGCTCCAAGAATATTCTTAAGCAAAGATAAATAAGGAAGTGAAGCATACACAAAAAACACAAATACCTGAAGAAAAAGACTGCTCAATCTAGGACAGTTGAGTTTCAAATTTTCCAAAGCGGTACAATGGCTGCAGATACATCCATCAATTATATTATAAAAAACACACATTACAGCAAACAAGTGGAAAAACTTCAAGGCAAAGGAAAGAAACATACCTCAAATTTAGAATGCATAATCTAAAGCAAGTAATATCAACTTCCTTCAAATTTGCAGATAAAGAAAGATTTAGTGATGACAGATGGACGCATCGTGCTATTGGTGGAATAAAAACTTTCCTGATATTAGGACAGCCAACACAATTGAGGTTCTGCAGCAGACGATTTGGCTGTTCGCCTGGACCACTGGCATCATCACGAGAAAAAAGTGAGGAGTCATACACTCCAATTGACTCGGAAAGCTGACCAGCAGTTGTTCCCCAATCCAGGTCATGCATATTAACACAGCCATTCAAACTCAAATGAGTAAGGTGTGTACAGAAGGCGAGAAGCTTCTCTATTGCTGACTGACAAAAGGTTCCGTAAGATAAGTCCAACTCCTGAAGTACCGAGAGAGCCCCTTGCTTATAAAGAGGCTCCAGGGAAGTGTCAGTGAGGTCCTTGCACGCTTGTAGTTTCAGTACCTTTAAATGAAGAAATAAACATAAGCATCAGGGATAGGGTCTAGGAAGTAATGAGGAAGAAATCACAAGCTCTATATTATAAGTACATGGTAGTCCATCGCATAGGGATTGATGCAGTATACACATAGTGAGTTCACAATTACCTTTAGATGCAAACAGGACTCAAATACTGGTTGTAGGCTCACCAAGAATGTGTAAGATAAATCAAGTACAGTCAATTTCTTAAGCCCACCCAGAGAGTAAAGTCCATTAGAACCAACAGAACGGCATGACATCAGAATTAATGACCCAATCAATGGACATGATGCCGTTGTTGCAGACAAGCAGTCATCCTTGAGTTCGCTGCAAGTAATACAAAGAAGTCAGCCAAGGCAATTAAAAAAGGATCATGAGAAAAGTAGATAACAGAAGCTGAAGCAAAACCTGCAAAAGGATGCATCAAGAGATGTCAGAAGAGGGCAATCAATGGATGCTTCAGATAATACGCCACATCCTTTCAACTCAAGTGACACCATGCATGGCGCTTCAAGTTTAAGCTTGTCCAATTTTGGACATATTCCCAAATTAAGTGAACGAAGAGCAACCTGAGGATTAAGAAACCACTTGTTACTTTTCACATGGTAGATATAGCACAAAATAAATTGAGAATCCTATTCAGCAATTGCAAAAGAACAGTTGACAGTGAATCTAACTTACGGGACAAAATGATGCAGTCTTAAGATGGTCACAACCATCCAAACAAACTTCCTCAAGACAAGGGCATGTCAGCTTAAGAGACGTGACAGCACGGCAACCAACTAGTGAAAGACTAATCAAAGTGGAACTGCAGAATTCCACAGCTGTCAAACTCTGCATAGTAACATATTTGATCAGTTAAAAGAAAAAAATCAGCTCGACTGACACAAAAGAACCTCAGGTTATTAAAATCAAGTCAACAACCACAGAAAGCTAATCATCTAGTAAAGAACACATTTCATGACCATTTCAACAACAAATATGAAGTTGTATGATATACCACAAGCACAAACCAATATAAAAGATCATCATAAGCTGACTATATGACACTCGAGTCCACTGACCTCACAATTATCAAGAACCAGAGACTTTAGCATAGGGCATCCACCACCAGCACTAAAAACTTCACAGATAGAATTTGTTAAAGATTCACAGTCAGTGAGGTCAACTTCTTGCAAACACTGGCACTGTAACATCAATGTTGTCAAGTTTTCCTGCTTCTGCAAAGCTAGTTTCTGCATCATAACAACCAAGTGAGAATAAATCTAGAATACATTCAATTCAGCAGAATGAAGGCGCTGCATTTTAATTAGAACCTACTTGAAGTGAATTTGAAGTGATGTTAATACGATGGAGAGCTGGGCAATTAGACACCATAATAGATGATAGCATGATGGTTCTCAAGTTCAGATCAGCAAATCTGCAGGAAACAAAGAATTAGAAGAAGACAAAGAACAGGCAAACCAAAAGGATAAGGCAAAAGCTATTTCGCCCCAGAATGTATGGATGGTGACATATATAGAGCCTTGAACTTACTTGCGACAGTGTACTAGCCTAATGTGCTGCAAACGAGGAAGATCCAACGACACAGATGTCAATAGGTTGCAATTGTCAAGCTCTAAAACCTGTTAAAGGAGGATCCATATCAAATTTGATGTTTGAAGCTACATAAGAAGTTTGATGCAAACAGCCGGGGAGATGACGAAGTCAGACCTCCAACATAGAACTATAAGCTATAGCAGCCATTGAAGCTGAAGTGATACCCTCACAGCTGTGAAGTTTGAGAATGGTCAACATGGTCAACCTTACAGACTTCAAAGAAAACCAAAAGCAAAAGACATGTTAAATTATCGCATATCCATGTACAACAGCAGGATGTGGATAACAAGCTCTAAGTGCCCACCTCAAGGGATATGTTTGGACAATAAGATGCATTAAGAATGCGGAGATTAGCACAAGTGGCTGCTATTTCACGTAGTGTTTCATCGCTAACACATGAGCAGTTTGACATGTCCAGGGACTCCAATTGAGGGCACGAAGTTGCCGCTGAACGGATGGCTGCATCTGGAAGTTTGTGACAAGAGCCTATATCAAGGAGATATAGAAGAGGACAAATAAGTGCAGCCAGTGCCATGTTGCTCCGCTTCAACGACAAGGTCTCGAGTTGTGGACATCTGCAATTTGTTTTTTAGTTTTATTTTTTTAACCACAAAATAAGATAAACAAGAAAACAACAAAATTCTACTCAAAAAACAAAATATTGACTTTACCTGACGGTTATCCTTGCCACGCGGCATTTTGTTAGTTGAAGATGGCGCAATCTATCATGGTTTATGTGTATCTCCTGAATATTATTTCCGAGAGCAGCATCATTGACATTTAAAGTCTTCAACATGCTACACTCTGCTAAGGCATGGAAAAAGAGGTCCCCAAGCTGGCCTTTTCCCAAAGTTAAAACCTCAAGGTTTCTAAGAACAACGAGAAATATATCAGCAACACCCATGAAGTATTACTTGATGGAAGCAACTGTGAGCATAACGAACCATAACTACCTTAATGAAGAAACTGCTTTCATAACAAGCAAGTGATTAGCTGGAGCACCAAAAATATTTACTTCAGTGGCGTTTGGGTACCTTTGACACATGTCCTCAACTGGCAACACATATTACAAGCAAGCAATTTAATTCAAACTGTTCCAAATGAAACAGGAAATTTGATTCAAAGTGTTTGAAATGAAACTGGAACAAGAATTTTAATGCCTCCAAAAATCTATGCCACTTGGGAAGAGGGATCTCCTAAGAGCATAGTTGGGAGAGTCCCACCATTCAACAAGTTTGCATCAAGTGCCTGCCCTAAATCTTACCTTATAAGAAGGTTTCCCCATTGAGTGAAGTCTTAAGATCATGGAAATATATAACCTAGTATCCTAAAATTGATTAGGATAGAATGGCACTAAGAGATTTTATTAACTTCAACAGGTGGCCACTCTATAATAAGCAGCACAATATCTCAATCACCATATTTGGAAAAAAAAAAGTGTCAAATATTAGGTCAAGTAATTCAACAAATAACATATAAAAAACTAAGTATAGGTAATTAAATCATCTCTCTCACACATTTGGAAAATTTTTTACCTCAATAATCTAGTAGATTTCTTGTGTATTTTTCGGTTCAGTTAATCAGAAACACATCCAAGCAAGCAATTAACAAAAACTAATAAGTAGAATGCTAAAACTGATGAATTTTCTCTCATTAAGAATATGCGGGGAAAGAGGACATACGGCACACTGCTTAAAAATTTTCTAAACAGAGGTCCATTTTCTTAAACGTAAGAAATAAAGATGACCGTAATTGAGAGAGACAAGTGGAACTCACATTGTTCTAGAGATATGTTACGGTTCTCAAAATTCAAACACTTCCAAAATTCTTCATGTGCGCTAGCTGCTTGCCACTGCCGACAGACCATTGCAGCTCGACAAAGGTTGATGTGATCCAAGAAAGAAAAAACCTGGGAAAGTATGAGAGAAGATTGTACTAGATCTGATGGGAAGAGTGGAATAAAATGAAACATAGATCCCTTGACAACATGTTAGACAATGTGGTTACCATATGCAATAGGTCATCTGTTAGATCCATTCGAACTTCCACCTCTTCAGACTTTGAAGTGTCACTCTCATCTTCATCATTCCTTCCACCACTAGAATCAAACGGACTCCCACTGCTATTATTCCACTTGAAGTTGTTATAAAAAAATTCATTTCCAGGCAGAACATTGGAGGCCTGACATAAGGCAATGTCTTCATCTACTGATGAACTAGATTTGCCAACGTGCTGCGAGGTAGTTGTTGTATAATGACGACTACTACAAGGAAATTATTCCAATCAGAAAAAACACATAGCCATAAAGACTGAAATAGTGGAATGTCAATTTCAGCAAGGAATAATGTAACAAAATAACAATGATAAACATCATAGTCTCAAAATAACAAAGTGAGGAACTACTATAAACTTTTAACCAATAGACTGTACTTCGCTAGGAACTTCCGATGCCAACCGAAAAACTAAACAACGAAACCAAAGTCTATATAAAACCTTGAGGCAACCTCCATCCTATCTGTAACACCACAATACTCGAGCACAACTCGATTTTATGAGTAAACAAGTCATCGGCAAGTTCAGACGAAAAGATTAGAACTTTATAAGTAAACTAACCACTCCTAGGAGCAACCAGAAGAAGAAAACCCATAAATGTGCATAATACCACATAATTAGTACCCAAGAAACCAAAAAAAAAAAAATCTCTTTAAGATTGTGATCTCAGCAAATGCCAAGCCGGCTTCACAAAACAACTCACAAACCGCAAAACAAAAACATTTCCACGAACCGCAAACGCGAATTTGAGGAAAATTGGAGAAAAGAAGCTCACTTGGAATTCGAATAAACTTTTGCCCTTTTATTATGCAAATCCCGATCACACTCCTCATCAACAGCCATCGGCGTAACCACCGAACCACTACTGCTCTCTCCCTGAGCCCTCCAAGAACCGCCATGATCCTCCGGCAACACAATCCCATGCATTGCAGAGTCCAGAGAGGGCGGCCGGTTCGCCTCATCGTACGGATTAGAGTTCTCGAATGCGATAGCAAACGCTTCGTCGTCAATTGCAAAGTTGCTGTCGTCCGCCATAACCGAATGCTTGTAGTTGTTGTCCTCGATGAAGTGATCAGCCTTGACCAGCGGTGGAAGCGAGTCCGGTTCTTCTTCGTCGTCTGAAGTGAAACATAGGCAGCACCAACTCCTCATGCAAAATTGGAGCTACACTGCACACAAGAAAAGGAAGAGGCTTTGTAAACCCTAGGTCACGATCTGCTGCATGTCGAAACAGAAGATAAGACTGCAACCCTAAATTAAAGGGAGAATCGTATAACTTGGGGTGCAGAAACGCGAAACCCTAGAGAGGGAAATTGGGAATGGAATTGGCGAGAGGGAATGAAAAGGTGTTAGCTTTGAGAGATTGTGTAGCTAAGAGAGTGAGAGTGGGAGAGAAAGTGTCGAACGGATCTGGCAAATGCTTCAAAAAGAGATCGGCGCTACCCCAGTTTCTTCTCATTTCCCCCCTTTTTTATTTCTCTCCTCTCGTTTTTTTTCCCCCTTTTCAAGAAGGAAAAATACCTTACTGGTTTTCCAACGCTAAGTATATTTTTTATTAATTTTAAATTTTAAGAAAAATAAGGTTTTTCGTGAATATATAAAAATTAATTAATAAATTTATTTTTTAAAATAAAAATTCTTAAAATATTTTATTAAGATAATTTCATATAAGCATTTTAAAATAATTTATTCCTTTCACAAATTGACCATAATTAAATGAGATCATTATAAAATAATTAAACTTTACTCTATTTTTATTATATTAGTTTAATTTTTAACAAAAGTAACTTAACACAAAGTTTGTTGTTAATATGAATAATGTGTTAAGCTACATTAAATTAATTTTTTTATAGGGTGGCTATTTATAAATTTTATTATTTAATAAGTATGACATAAATAAAATATATGACAAGGCAAGCAAGTAATATAAATACAATTTTGAAATAACTTATCTCGTCATTCACATTAATAAAAAATTTAACTAAACTATTTTTTATTAAAAATTAATATATTTGGGTATTATTTTTTTAAATTTGAATTAATATTATAAAGTTTTAAATTTTATAATTAACTCTAATAAATTGAGATAAAAACAAATTAAAGATCTATTTATTTGTCATTATTTAACCCCTTTCAATTACTTGCTATCATGACTTCAGCAGTCACGTAAAAGTGAGGTTTCCGATCAGATCTAGTAATAGAAACGATCAACGGACATGATGGGATTTCATTGGTGGGGTCGCATGAACCCCAATGAGGAACATGGACTTTCTATTTTGTGTGTTTTAGTATTTAATTAACCAACCAACGAGAGTTACGGCGACAGGTGTTTCGCTATCATAAGCTCTCAATTGCGGGACCACCCAATTGCCCACGAGTGCCTGCCCATCAAGCTCATGTATGTACACTATGTATTCCTTTTATTTTCACTGCGCTGTCAAGACAGTTTGATTAATTTAACAGCTGTAAAAAGTAAAAAATAACGATGTTCGCGTTTGGTAAAAAATTTAAATTTAAAACTTACACAAAAATTCTACTTTATTAACAGTTGAATTTCAAGGCAAGGGTGATTTTTTTGTAAGCCTTTTTACCGACAACAACCAGGCTGGTTTAATTAGGAGTGTTAATGGTAATTAGTGTTTGATTAGGTACCTTCTGCGTACCAGACTGACCGAAAGCCACCGGCATGGTCCTCCCTGTATGGAAGCAGGTGGGTCCAGGTAGCGCCCAGATCAACGGTAATGAAAAGACGTGGAAAGATCGGGTGGTCCATTTCAGCCTTGATATTGTCCGCGCCCAGTGGTCGACCATCACCTGACTCACCCATCAGTTTTGTTTAGCTTAATTATTGTGTTAACTACCCAAAGCAGATGACTGGTCTCCAACGGGCTGGACTAAGGTCCGGATCCGACTCGAATAGGCTTTGGGATAGTAAAACACGAATTTGAACCCAATTAATTTTAGAACTTAACACTAGAAATTTGTTTATGCCAAACTAAAAGCTTGTTTGTTTCAGCTTTTGAAAGTTAGAAGAGTAATTTTTTCTACCACAAAAATTATTTTTTTTAAAAATGAATATTTGGTCGTAAAATTTAAAAATAATTTTTTTAATAGACATAGATTTTTTAAAAGCTAAAATATAACTTTTCAAAATGTTCAAATTTGAAGCTTTTCAAAAAAGCTCTTTAAAATAGCTTTTTCGGGTAGACCTTAACGAATGCTCTGACTTTGGTCTAGAGTATGAAAATGGGTGGTATGTGATTTGTAATGATTAGCAATACCTCCCTTTGATGGAAGCTTTGTCTATTATATTTCTGATTTGAATCAATAAGAAGCTTGAGTCTTGAGTAGAGATATAATTTAACGTGCTGTGTTCCTAGATTTATAGGTTTGCTTTGCTTATGCATGCAAACAGTACCAAACCCATTTGTCTTTTTTCTTGTGGTTCATTATTCGATACTGTTATTGTTGGGTTTTTTATTATGGCAAACTGTAGAGAAAAAATTAACTGTTTCAATTTTCAAACCCTACCTAGAATTTGTATTATAGAGATTCTTGTATTATAATCCAAGCACGTTTGAGTAGAGATAGAAAAATGTCCACAAAAGGTATAAACGATTGTAAGATTTTTACCACTATTGAATCTTTGTTGAAAGTTCTGTCAGGCTTTTTAAGAGAGGATTTGGGAACATTGATAAAACCTCTGCATGTCCTGTTTTATAAAAAAAAATAAAGATACAAGGTTTTATATTTAACATCACTTAATATGCATATCAAATGCAAACAAACCTCCAATCGTGTATATAATTAACAGGAGATTTTCTCATGATACGTA
>JANIJH010000008.1:1790616-1801485 GCA_024520975.1 Erythroxylum areolatum
AATTGCTTAAATAACCATTCATAATTTTATAAGGTTATATGCTCAAAAGGATGTAGAGTTTTCTCCGTATGATGAAGATGATGAATTATTTCATACAAATGAAGAAATAAATGAAAATAAAAACATTGAAGGAAATAATTTAGATGAGCCACAAAATAACGAGATGAATGATGCGGGGGAACATATTGCAAATCTTCTTGTACTACAATAAAATGCATAGTTTATTATGTATTTAACTATTTACTCGGCTTGAATATTTATTTTGGGATTATAATATTATTTAACTTTTTCACATGTTTTAATATTTATTTTCATATTAATTTTATTTCATACAAGAAAATGAGACATCTCTTTAAATAATTTCCTACAAGATGGTTATCTAAAATTTCCTACGAGATGGTTATCCAAGAAATAGGTAACAGTAAATATACTATATTGTACTTTGCATATTGTTTAGTATACTTTAAATATTATTTATACACATAAATAATTTTATTATAAAATAAAATATAGTTAAAATTAATAAAAGTGCTTTTATTTTTATGTTGCCAGTCTACTGTATGAAGCTCTTTTTAAAAAATTATTTTTTTAATTGACAACCAAACAGTCAACTAGCTTTTTAGAAAAGCTCTATTGATATAAGCTCATCCAAACATACACTAAAGCAATTTTGTAAGACTTCCTTTGCACAAGAAAAAGACTCTGTATTAGATAAGAATAAGGCTACATATTATCAGACTTTTCAAAATTTGTGTCTCAGTGAGACTTTAATTAGGTGTTGATGATGATCAGGGCCGGCCATGGGCAAGGACAGGAAGGGCATCTGCCCAGGGCCCTTCCTTATAAATGATAAAATATGACCTATTTTTATTCTTATAAAAATAAAAAGAAACAAAATAGAACTTACTCTTGATCTTATAAAGAATAACAAAAATGACCTATATTTTGTTTATTTTTATTCTATATAAGGGCCAAAAAAGACAAAAAAAAGAACTTTTTTCTTTATCCAGGGCCTATAAAATATTGAGAATGGCCCTGATGATAATAAGGATGATGACGATGGTGGTGGTTGCTTTAGTCTAATTTTTGTATTAAAAAATATACAATTACTTTGTTATTTTACCAATATTTGAAAATTAATATATGACAAATTTAATTTAATCTACCTGTTAATTTTGAAAAAATTAATAAATACATAAAATGCATCATGTATTTATCAATGATCCAACAACTTACCCTACCAACCATCCGACCAAAGACGTTGGGCTGGGTTAGTGTAAATGGACTTCTAAAGAAAGGTGACACCTTGGAACGGACCAGACAGGTATGCATGCTTGCGACCAGCCATTGGGTCAATCTTTAATTTTATACATTGGTGTTTCAAGCCGGTCATGGATGACATTTCGGCTCGATTTTGACTAAAATTAATGGATAAAATTGATTTAATTAAATTTCAAATTTAAAAGAGTCAGTTCGGCTTAAACAAATTTAAATTATTTCATTTTGCTTAGTAAATGTTCTTAATATACAGAATAAGTAATTAAAGCTATAGAATTCATCTACAGCTTCCAATCTTAACCTTGAAATTGGATAATCTAAAAGCAATAATCTCTCTTAAGTTTATCACTTCGTTAGTCTAAAAATGATTTTGGCATGGCCCCCAACTACGGTACAGTTGTAAAGTTGAAACTTTACGAGATGGGGGTGTGGTCCAAAAACCCTTTTTGAAAATTTCCTTTTTTGTTTTTTTACAAGACGATAAGATTAAGAGCATAATAGCAAATCATAGCTTTACAACTGTAAAGTTCAATAACCGTGAAGACAAATTTCTTTTATCGTAATTATGCTCAAGAAACCCTATTCCAACTACATCGTCGGTCTAGTTGGCTTTCAAGGATTTTCCCGAACCGAAACTTAGATTTGATTCACCTTTTTGGGGCTTTTTAGTTAAAAAGAGAAAACAAAAGTTGGTATAAAGAAAAAGATTGCTTCAAAGGGTACGTAGCGCCAAATGAAATTGGATAGAATCCCATTTTGACTCCTTAAAAGTCTTGCAGTATAAAGATTTGTACATTACCAATGAGTTCTCCATCTAAAGTAGAGAAATTCACATGCTAAAAAGTATCATATTATACATATATATATACACACACTCTGTGCATGTGTTGAGCAGCTTTTTAACCCTCTGTACGTGTCCATTTTTAGAAGAGGAAAGTGACATACGATGATCTTTTTGTTAACCAATGTTTGTACTTGTAACCAATTCGTATTCATTAGCCATTACACAACTATTTCAGCTCTTTCGTCCCATCAAAATATGGTGACCGTTTCAAGGAAACACCAAAAGAGGAATTACACACAACGTACTAAAGGAGTCTGTTTTGTTTTACACTACTGCAGCGTAAAATGATACGATTTGGATTTTGGAGGGTTCCTCTTTTCTGGCATTGGGACAATAATTTGGATAAAAGGAAAAATTATATAAAATGTTGCTTTTACCAATTACCCCGAAATGGTCCAAACACGATGGTGCATGACACGTTTACCAAAGGACGTATGCCTACTACTTTGCATGGAATTAAAACAGAGCGTTCATTGGTGGGTTGCATCTTACTAGAAATCATGATCTTATAATTGCATTTTAAAGCTCATGTTAAATGGGACCCACAATTTGGTTTCCCCCTTTTTCTCTGCTTTTCATGGGAGTGAAGGAAAAGTTAGAAGGGAAAATTAAGCTGGAATTGAAGAAACCAAGTAGATTTGATTTTTGCATGAAACTGGACAAAGCCTCCCCCGAGGTTTAGTTCATGTAACCAAAAATCACAATCACAACCAATTGAAGTGAAAGCTCTCTCTCTCTCTTTTCTCCCTCCTATTTGATCCTATGTGCATGAAAAGAGAGTCTGATACCTAATCTCCAAGCTACTGGTGGGCAACATGTACAAGAATAATTTATTTTTTTCCCCCAAGGACTTTGACCCATCTCACACTTCCAACATGGAAAGCCAAACCGATGGAATATGAGTTGTGTAGGTATCGAAAAAGTGTTGAATAAAATTCAAATTGAAGGTTGTTTTCAATGAGCTTAGAACTCATTGTTGTCTGGATTAATACAGCTTGTATATAGCTGCAGTGCTTATAAGGAATGACAGAGACAATACGTAATTGAAACTTTATTAGGTTGTTAACATATATAAGAAACGAAAACTAAAGTAGTCCACAATCCTTTTCATAGCTTGCCAAATAACCAACTTGTTAAGGTAAGAAAAGCATGCCTTCCAAGGCTAAAAGAGGACGAGGTTTTCTTTTCTTTTTTTCTCTTTTTTTTTCTTTTTTTGCCCCAAAATATTTCCTTTACATTGCTTCGACGTTAACGTTGTTTGCCAACTAATTGGAGGACTAATGGTACAATATGACCCACTAGCATTAAGAACAACCCAAAAATAAAATTACAAATGACCCATTCATTAAATATTGTGCTACGACTGGGGGATTCTCTTAAATATCTTCTGACCTGGCGCAAGGATGTTCATCGGATCGAAGGTGGCCTTCTTATCGACAAATCCGGACCATCGATTCCCAAAGTGCCGTTTCCACTCCTCCTGGGATTTGTAGTGAGGTAGATACAACTTGAAATCAAACCCCATCTTACTGCATAATTGAATTATATCCTGATTCTGAGATACCAATTGTTCGACCGAAGGTCCGTCCGGCGAAATGAACCGGAGCAACGCCACTATATAGAAGATTTCACTCTCCTCCTCCGGTAATGCAGCAGACGTCCGATTATCCCACCTGGTCCACGAATAAGTGATGAGTTATGATTAACAAAAAATATTATAATAAATGGATGGATGGATCATGGATGGTTTGGAGTTGGACCGGTGGAGGGGTGAAATGGCCATGGAAAAAAAGTAGTTGATGGAGGCCAGACAAATTACGGTGCCATTATTCCTTAGGCTGGGGCCGGTTGGCGCATAAATATACTTGTCGTTTCTGGAATGGTAACACTGGCCAGTGAAAGCTCCATTACTTGAAAATCTCACTTTCCACAAAAAGACTGGAACCCAATTACCCAAAATGCCCTCCGCCAATTCCAACCTAGACTTGACTAAATTAGGTCGATATATGAAGGTAAAAAAAAAAAGGAAAAATTATATTATTAAAACACGGACCCCACTATATCTTTGTCCCACGTAAAATCGTTTTTCACTACTCTATGCAGAAAATGGTATGACCTACTTACTAGTACTTACTGCTAAGTGCTAACTACCAGTAAAGCGGCCAAATAAAAACAAGAGAATGAGACTAATAAATGGGTTGTGGGTCCGGCGGGTGGTCCTACAATACGACACGTGGCCATATGAGAGGCTGTTGGCGAGAAGCTGGTTGCGCTCACACACCAACTCACCTACCTGAGACTGAGAGCACCCGAAGATACCTTATTCGATATTCTGGAAGCATAACACGTGGCACACACACAGGGAACAATGATAACAAACTTTGCGAAATTTTGATGACGCGAGGAATATATCAGATACACTCACTTGCTCCGTAGTAGAGGGTAGACCAGCATGGGCCCACCAACACCATCCTTCAACATTCTCTTGAACACCTCAAGATCGAAACGAGCGATGTCCCTCTGTGACACGAACAGGTTCAACCAAGGGTGCGGAGAGTCCCATACACCATTGGCCCTCGCCTCTTCCTCCGTACGCTTCACACGCAACAGAAAATCCACGTAGCTAACGTCAACTTGGAACTTCATGTCCTCGATGAATCTCCGCCGTCCAAGCAATCTGTTGGCGACCTGATAAAAAGTTAAAAATAGAAAAAAAAATGTTTTTAGGCGTCAAAATCAGGGGCATCTGCGTCATTTGTGCATAAACGACAAATTCCAGAAAATGATGTTTTTTTGGCCATTTGTGGAACTGTGGGGACCATAGCCATCACCCAAATCTTCAATGATCAGCACTTTCTGTCAAATTTCCTATTTTAGCCCTCAATATATTACTTATGCATTACCCCAACACTGAACCATAGCATCTAGCAGAAAATACCACAGCATATTTAAAATAACAAGGGAATTCTACGGTGTTCTTCTCGTGATTACGCAGAGATTGCACGGCCTCTTTTCAATGCTTCGCTGTGTCAGAAAATCCAATAGGAGATACATTACACCGTATGGTCAGTTTCAAAAATTAAAAGAAGCAGGTCTCTAAATATTTATTTATTTATTTTTGGTTACAATAATAATCCTTCGATTTTCTGGTTAGTTGGTTGTGTTAGTCACGGAGACAGTGAATAGGAGGAGAATAAACCGTCCACCGAAGCTTAGAAACGGTACACGTGTTAGAAGAGTTCTGAGTTTTTCACTATCCAGCGAGACGGTGGGACCCTGAACTAATTGATGGTCAACATCCTACAAGGGTCCCACTTAGCTACGAATTGAGTTCGGGAACTCAGTTATCAACTGGACACAGGCCCACCAAAGTTCTAACTTGTTTACCGATTCTCCAGTACACCTATTGAGTTATAGGATCTGTACGAACCTTAGCGTTCTAACACTGAAGCACTAACCTACTGCTCTATGGTAATTTTCTTAAGAAAAGATAAATGACGGGATTTCGTTGTGATTAATTACCGTGTCAACCGTGGCGCTATGGTCGGTGGTCTGGTAGTGGAGGGCAACTTCCAGACAGTAAAGAACGGAGCCGGCGGTTTTAGGGAGGCGACGGTGGTTGGAAACTTGGTCGGAGTCCAAATGGACGGAAGGCCAGCCATTTACCGGGTCATCACTGTTGACAAAAACGAAACCTTCCACGTAGTCAAAAGATTCACCTTCTGGTTGAGTCACAAGCCACTCAGCATCCTTAGTGAACTCTTGGAAATCGGCGTAGACCACTTTCATCCACCTTACCTAATCAACCCACGCAACAAAATAATATATAAAAATGCGTGCTAGCTTTCGGTATTCAGCCGCTAAATTACGTAGCGTAAACGTGTCTTTCATGCACTAAAAACGCTTGAGGAAAATAACTAGATTGTGTGATTAGATTGCCCGAGAAAAAAAATGTCTTTGAATTATTAAAATAAATAGTTGATTGTACGCACCATTTCTGGTGCTGACTGGAGCGCGACTCTGGCTCTGGTGATGATCCCGAACTGGCCTAGACCTCCTAGAGCCCCGAAGAACAATTCCGGGTTTTCGGATTCGGAGCAAGTCAATATCTCGCCTTTTCCGGTTACGACGTCAAGCTCCGACACGTTCGAGAGCTGCGGGCCGTAACGGAACGTCTGACCACTAACGCCGGCGTTAGATAACGTCCCTCCTACTGTTAGACCCAGATAATCTGTCCATGAGCGGGGAGCTAAATTGAAGTCCGAAACGCAGCGTAGAAGCACATCTTCCCATAATGCCCCTCCCCACACATCAACAAAGCTCTCCCCATTAACCGTCACGAGCTTGAAGCAACTGTCTTGTGTGGAGCGCATGTCTACGACGAGGCCACGGTCCGCCATGGCCTGCCCGTTGATGGAGTGACCATTTCCTCTAGCGGCCACGGTTAGACTTCCCGACCGGAAAGCCACCTTCACAACCATCGCAACGTCCTCAGCCCCGAGCGGCCTGATGACGGCCATCGGCTTGGAAGAATACATCCCGCCGAAGTCTTTCCCTGCGAAGCCAATGGAAACGCAGTCAACGCTGCCTTGAAGGTCGAGAGATTGGAATATGGATGGAACGACAACGTCTTGTTCTCCCCGTGACTCGGAGTCGCTCTCCGGAATGAATCGCTCCAGGTAAGCTATCATGGTGGTGGCGTCGGGTATTCTATTCTTGGTAGTTGTAGTTGTATTTGTGCTTTCTCAATTTTGTTTGGTGGTTATAAAGGAGTGTGTGCGTGTTTTGAAGGCGTTTAAATAGCGGCTGGAGGAGGCTGGGAAATTGGGAATGGATTATTATTACTATTATTATTATTCTAATTATTATTATATTTAAGGTTGAATCAATCAGAAAATTTTTATTAAAAGAGAGAGAGAGAGAGTTTTGTTTTCTTATAAGAGAATTATTAAATTTTGACGTCAGGCCTTGGCCCTCAATATCCTGTTTGACGTTACGACCCTATCGACATCCTTTGTCTGCCACTTCTATTTTTAATATATATATATATTAATGAAATTTCCTTTTTCTAATGCGAATTTCTCTTTTTCCTTTTTTTTCCAGGTAAAGCAGAAATGCTTTCCTGTTGGCGTCCCCATTTTGCATACCATGGTGTCCGTTTTTTAATTATTCTTTAGTAAAAAGTATACCTCAAAATAATTTCCTTAATCAATTTTAACTTATAAATATTAGGTACTAATTAAAGTTACAAACAATAATCATTGACAACAAGAGATGGGATAATTTAAAATTAAAAGCGTCTTTAAGATGCACAACTTAGCTTGGCTCACTTGTTGTCGTGATGGGGAGGTACTAATATGTCACAGTATTAATTAATTCCCTTGTGGAAACCATAGGAGCATGTCAAATATTATTCTGTTCCATTCTAAAATAAAATTAATTCAGGTATGATACCTTCCTAGGTCCGACCACATAATAGCTCAAGGGTCTGGATGGACCGACGAAAATTTTTTATAAAAACCATACGAAAGCATGCCCCTCTAGTTTATGCCGTCCTTTGGACTATTTCATCTCATTCTTATCTATAATTTGTTTTCACTTAGCATAATTTGCAAGGTCAATTTTAAAATAATTTTAAAATTCCCTGCTTATTTTATTGCTCATTTGTTTATGATGCGATGACTTTGAGATAAATTAGTTTTCAGGAGAGAGGGAGATGATAAAGAAATTAGAATATTGCACAATGCACATGAGTCGTTTACAAAAATTATGTGACAACGTAGGATTGGAGCACGAGGCACCTGATACCGCATTAAGAATAGCTCTGCAACTTATATGAAGGTCCGGAACAGCTGGAGCTGAAGGAGGAGGAGGAGGAGGTTATGTACAATGTACTAAGTTTTATATTTCTGTGTTTTTTCAAATCATAGAAACAGTCGTTTTTGCAAACGTGTAAAAAAAAAGGAATGTCTACGTTATGACTTTATGCATTGAGTACATTAAATTATTTTAACAATTTTTTTTAAAAATTAAATTATTTATTAAATTATTATTAAGATCAAATGAAATTAATCGTGTAAATTTTATTACAAAAGTTAACTTATTGTACACAAGGTTCTTTCGCTTTGCGAATGTCTGAGAAGGATCTTAATGTACACAATATTCTCTTTATGTATTATTACAAAAAGACTGTTTCTTTAACTTGAACTTATAGTTTTATGAATGTAAAGAAACAACTTTACAATTGCTCAAAAGCTTATCCTAGTTTTTTTTTTTTTACGTAATAGCAATACCATAATAACTTTTATTAAAATAACTTGAAAAATGTTTTGTGAGAAAATTTATTTTAATTTTTTAATATCACAAATTTATAGTATTAGTATTTAAAATAAATAAAATCGTGAAAAAGCCTACATGTTGACCCTACTTTTACATGCACGTTATAAGATACATAGGATTCTTGTCATTAACTTATGAACAAAGCGATTATTATTTTTCCCATAATTCACTTACTCAACTAAATTTAAAGCATATTATTTGCATTTGTTCTATAATTTTAAACCCTACATTTGATCATCAGATTTATACCATTTGAATTCATTCCCTAATTCTATAAGCAAATCTCTATAAACAAAAGTACCAGATTAAATAATCAACGAAAATACAAGTCAACTCTCTCTAAAGGACAACAAAACAGAAAACGTATGAATTTATAATAAAGAGTAGAGCAACTGAAGTGAGTCAAGTCAATATGAGAGACGCAGTTCGATGAATACCTTCCACCACTCAGAGTACTATACCTTGTAGGACTCTGTGATTAAATATGTGGGCGGTCAGTCGATTCTTTATTAAATATGATCTACGAACCACAGGAGGGTCTACAGGAGCATTTAGAATTAGAGGTTGAACTCTCAGGATGGAGCAAGCAAATGCATAATAGGGCTGGTCAAGTAATTCAATCACGTTCCTTCTTAATATAGAATCTAAAATTAATAACCGGTGGTTACACACTAATATAGAATCTAAAATTTATAGTGTCCTGATTAAGATATGTTAGTAGGAAGCTAAACTTTGGTTAATCACACACAAATAAATGTAAGTATCAAAATTAAGTAATAATCGTTTATAACATACCAAAACTTGGGAGTAGACAATGTATGGGACAAAAATGGAACGTAGGTTAGTGGGTGACGTCAAGTGTAGCATCTTTTATTCTCCTCTGGATGTCTAAGTCTAGAACTAGAAGATATTCCTCATGTAATGTAAGGGAGAAAGCAAAATCTCCGAATCAAAACTTCCATACGTTACAGTATTCATTCGATGCACCCCAACGCATAGTATCGTTACGTATGACCAGATCGAACAAACAACTTTATATGTATCGTGTGATTTTAGAACAAGATGAGTGAAAAAACGGAAAGAGAGACATGAGAATCCGAGGAGGCACATTCACTATACACATTCCTTGAATGCATTGAAAAACGATCTAAAAGAGCCAAAGATTTGGATAGCTTTTCGCCATTTACAGTATAAACCCTCAATTATCTTTCAAGTAGGAGATTTGTTATGTTTAGAGCTTATCTTATGAGTTATCTTTAAACTTTTTAGACCACCTTTAATGCTTAATTTTAGAGATAATAGATTAAAACTATCTAATTTTTAAAGACTTTTTAAATTTAATATCATTTTTAATCAGGTCAAAACATTATTTTTACTTATGTGACTAATAAATGAATATTCACGTGATATTTAGTTAACACGACACCTTAACAAAAATAATCTTTTATCATGATTTATACAAAATTTAAAAATTTAATTGCTAAATTAAATTATTTTAAAAATTAATACTTAACTAATAACGTATGAATTTGTTGTCCCATGTATCATTGGAGAAATATTATATTACACCAAAATATTTTTAAAAATAAATAAAGAATGGCTATGAATAGTATCCAATGGCTTGTCAGCTTTATAACGTGTGGCCTTCTTTTTATTTCCTTTATCCTAAAATTATACTAACTTGGTCCAGAGAGAAGTGGCGGTCTCCATTGTTGTGAAGGTGAGCCATTGTGTTGACAATTATGGGAAATCGAGATATAACTATCGGTTCTCTTTCGTTCTTTCCTTCGTTTTTTGTTTCTCTTTAAAAACAAGATAGTGTCTATTTATGTATGGAGACGATTCATTCTTAACAGCTTTTGACAAATGTGGTTTCCGATTTTGTCAAGGTAGTCAATGCCTTTGGCATTAGAGAAATGGAGATATACGTATTGGTTCCTTTCACTCTCAACTTAACTTTTTTTAATTTGAAAAAAAACACAAAAAAAATTAAATAAATTGTTAATTACAGCAAGGTGATTCAGCTTTCAGGTGAGTCTGAACTATCAATAAAATCTTTAAGTCATTATTACGCTCAAATTATTCTTCGCTCGTATTGTGTGGGACTCTAAAAGACAACTTAGCACTACCACCGAATATATTAACCTTGCTGTATATATAAATAGGGGTCAGGCTCGTAACCTTGCTTAAGCAATACTTAACTCTTACCGTTGAATTTAAGTGCTCGGTAATAATACGTGATTATTTTAATGAATCATTTTTTATATTTTAAATTAAAAATTATTTTGATTGGATACTATTTTCACGATGATGACAAATTTTGATGATTTTTGTATTCCATTTTCAATAAATTCCAAACACAAGCTTGTCATTTGAGCAATGCACACATTCACCTTGAACAGTGAATT
>JANIJH010000008.1:1801585-1814895 GCA_024520975.1 Erythroxylum areolatum
TTAATTACAACAAGGTGCTTCAACCTTCAGGTGAGTCTGAACTATCAATAGAATCTTTAAGTCATTATTACGCTCAAATTATTCTTCGCTCGTATCGTGTGGGACTCTAAAAGATAACTTAGCACTACCACCGAATATTTAACCTTGCTGTATATATAAATAGGGGTCAGGCTCGTAACCTTGCTTAAGTAATACTTAACTCTTACCGTTGAATTTAGGTGCTTGGTAATAATACGTGATTATTTTAATGAATCATTTTTTATATTTTAAATTAAAAATTATTTTGATTCGATACTATTTTCACGATGATGACAGATTTTGATGATTTTTTTATTCCATTTCAATAAATTCCAAACACAAGCTTGTCATTTGAGCAATGAACACATTCACCTTGAACAGTGAATTCAAAATAAGTTACTTACAAAATACGTAAAAGACAAACAATAATAATTTCCCACTTTCCAAGTTAGTTGTTAAATCGATAGTTTGCTTTTTTAAAAATTTTTAATTTTCAGAGAATAACGAGGAAAGGATAAAAGACGAAAGTGTTAAGTGCTTGGCTGCATTCATTATTCCAAATTTCCAATCTATAGGCTTATCCAAGACCGCTTTATCATGGTGGGCTTAAGCTTAAGACTTCTTATTTATTTATTATTTTTTATAGCTTTCGTTACACGTGACTATTGGTCTAGGTCTAGGTCTAGGTAGGGATGGCAATGCGATTGATCTAATTTTTTTAAAATTAAAATATATAATAATTTACTTTTTAATTAGATTATAGTTTGAATTTTTCAGATCAAAATTTTCCCGAAATCAAATTCTTCTAAATAAAATAATGTTATTTTATTTAGAACAATTAAACCTCTAATTTATCTAAATCTGAGTCTGACTTATAAATCGATCAAATAAAAACGACTAAATTTAAATCTTTAGGTCAAAAATTGTCCTCCCTAGGTTTAGGGAAGCTAGGGTTATAGAGGATCACTTTTCTTTAACTTACATTATAAAATTCTTAACAAGATCTAATTGCCTGATTTTCCTTTGGTTGTTTCCTAGATACTCAACTTGTCGGCTTCTCTGGGTAATCTTTGTACTAGAATTCCCATATCTTTGTTTGAAAAAACATAAACTCGTACTCCAACATGTGTTGGAATTCCAGTGTGTCCTCATGATTTGTAATCTTTGTGATGGTTAAGGTTAACTTCCTTGTCTTTTGTTGACTAAGACTCGTTCAAAGACGCCAAGTTTGCTTACAGTCACGTTCTATATGTCAAGGTAAAAAAGATACGCTTATAGTTTTATAATAATAATAATGACGACATTTTAGTTTTTAAAAAACATAAACACTTCAAATAATATTTTATTGTGAAATTATTTTTGAAATAACATATTAATATATTTAATCATTAGCCACTTAATATGGTCATTTGACCTTTTTATTTCAATTTTTATTTTTTAGAAATCATTACTTATACGTATATTATATCATTTAGTATTAAAAATTTTAAGTATCATTATATTGTTTACGTTTATGAATAAACGAAAATAAAAAATGTAATGAAAAGAAATATATAAATAATGCCATAAGACATAAATAAAAAAGTCAAACCCGTATTTGTACTTAATTATCACATTTTTAAGATTTTATATTAT
The DNA here is from genome assembly GCA_024520975.1 of Erythroxylum areolatum. Classification (NCBI taxonomy): domain Eukaryota; kingdom Viridiplantae; phylum Streptophyta; class Magnoliopsida; order Malpighiales; family Erythroxylaceae; genus Erythroxylum; species Erythroxylum areolatum. The sequence goes on from JANIJH010000008.1 coordinate 1,803,239, forward strand.
AATATACCAAATTATTATAAAAATGCTTTTGAAAAATTAATAAGATAAACAGGACTATCTTATCTTTTGTTCCTTCTAAATTTAATTCCAACGAATTAAATTAAATATTAAATTAATAATTTAATAAATTATTAGTTTATATCATATTTAATTATTGCATTTCATTCAAGCGTTGAATTTAATTGTTATATAAATAATATTCAATTAGCCCAAATCTAATGTTTATATTATATATATTTTATCATTATTTTTATCCTAAGTTTAAAATAAGAGGTTTTTAATAAAATTAAAAAAATTTAAATTTATTATTTTTTTATTTTTTAAATACAGATGAAGTTGTCTATTTAGTGAAAACTGACAAGTTCATCACCCAAAATTGTCAAGGATCAACTTGTGATCCGGGACTGATGCTACCGATGAATGGTGACCATCATGTTGAAGATTAGGATTTCCTCAGCCGATGTACACTCCTTCAGATTAGGACTTCTTATCAAATATCGAATCTTTTTACTTGGTTATTAATGAAAAAAAAAAGATCTTAGTAGTCCTGTCAGTCAGAGATTGGAATGCACAGATGGGTTGAGGATTCTGGATTGCCCAAAATCTGATTTCCTGATGCAAAGATTGAATATGATGCCATATATATATCCTCTTGAAAACGAAGTGATGAAGCTAAAATAATGACAGAAGAAATCCGAGTTGTGTGTTTCAATAATCAAAGATACTGATGCAGGTTGAAATTTTTAATCGTTTGATTTTGACCAGGATTGAAGATGACAGTTCCTGCAAGAATATACAGCTCTTCAAAGGGTCGTTAAGATACGCTTCGATTTCCATGTTTTTTTTTTCTCTTTAAAGAAGAGTAGGCCTGGATCACACACATATATAGGTTCAGGTTGAAAATTAACCATAGGAAATCTTTCCGTTGAATATTGCGAGTGGGAATCCTGGATACGTTAATCTTGTTCCTGGAGAGGACAAATGGCAGCAAAGTCAAGAATAAACTAAAACATGTGTTGTTTGCTTGACGAATTTTCTTATACGATTGATGATGTTCACAAAATCTTGTTTTCGTAAAGCACCAATCTTACCTGCACCGGTATCTTATTCTATTTTCCCTTTTCAATGGTGAGATAAGGTCGGAAGCTGCAGGGACTGAGACCGATCTTACCAGTTACCAAGAAAGTATCCGAACAATCCTACGTCGGAGAAACTATTTTCCAAGTGAGTTGACAAGGGGTCCCATAAAAATTCATAAGTGGGAGCTTCATAGATGGATGTTTCCATTTTCCAAATCCTTTTATGTTACTTTGAGCATCACAAGAGAGTCGTCCTGTTCCCTGACAGCAACCTATGTGCTCATAATAACTATACCCACTACACAACATAAAAAGGAACTTTGAAGTTCTTCAGACAGGAACAGCTTAAACCTACTTAACATGAACCCTGCAATGAACCTTAGAATGTGCTCAAGTAAATGCAATGAACCTGTGCAGAGAAAGCAACTATCATCAGTGGATTGAAAGTGTGAAAGTGGGAAAACACGTCCAAAAGATAGAGAATGGTACGAGCAATTGACTGAAATATCAAATTCATGTTACAGGATGCAGTCACTGTTTCTGATATCTGATTAGAAACTTATTCGGGCATTTCAGGATCACATCCATAGCTCTCTTTTAGATAAGCAACTTGGCAAGCAAAAGCTGTGGTTGATCAGTTCAGTTACGAAATAAAGTAAGAAATTAGAAATGAAACGCTTCAGAACCTTCCAACATGACATGATGTCTCTACCAAGTACCAACTACCAAGCCTATGCTTATCTTTCTGGTTCACACAGTACCAATAGCACCAATTGATCCTCAGTTCACGACACCTGGAGGGTATTTAAGGCTTGTGAACGTGAACGAACATTGTGGCCCATCAACCTGAAACTGGTCTTATGGCTATACTTTTGATTCTTCACAGCACAAGGGTCTTTTCCATTTCAGTGCAGATAGTCCTTTAATGAGTTCCAGTATTCTTCAAAACATTAAAAAAAAAAAAAGAACTGAAGACCGAAGATAACTGAGTCCTCCTTTGGTTGCTTCAGTTGGTAGGGAAAGTGTACACAGTATCTTGTAGATGCATGTAAGTGAAAATTAGAAAGTCAATATGCCCCATTTTCGGAGTTTCAGTTTGTAATTAATGTTTCCTTTGCAAATAAAGGAGAGCTTGTATCACCTAAGTTGCTTGACTAGTGAGTAGCGATTGTAATTTTGGCCTTGAAATCAATTTGTTTGATTTGATTTTATCGAATTTCAAATTAGGATTAAGCTTTTTTGAAAAAAATTTAAGCTTTTAAGTCCGAGCTTGAACCCTAAATATTTTAAGTGAAACATCATTTTTAGTAAAATCACATTATTTTTAATTTTTAATTAGAATATATTAATTGAGATTTGGACACTTAAATTATGTCGGGCTTAGATTCAAGTAGTGAGGTTTAGATCTGATCAGATTATGGATTGAATTCGAGTTTAACCTAATTATTTGGGCCAAATGGAGGCCCATTGCTAATTCTAGGCTTGATCTATGTTATTTCAATTCTATCACACACTAAAGGGCCTACCTATGTTGACCAGGCTGATGGACCAACTAGATAGGTCCCATGATTTGGACACGAATATTGTAACAAAATAATGCCAAGAGTCGACAGGGGGCAGTGGAGCTCCAGAAGAATAGGTACTCTCTTTTTCTTCACGTGACAGGATATCGGTACATACAAATGTGAGACCTCCAACTTCTTCTGACAGCCATGCTTTTCTTTCCCTGAGTACTGTTGATGGAGGAGAGCTCAAGTTAGAGCTGGTGCAATGAGAAAATTTTCAGAAATTATGGCCGAGTGTGGTGGTATTCACATTTTTCAAATGCAGGGTTTCATGGCTGCAACAAGTGCTCATTACCATTGCAGAGGCTCATCTGATTTTTCTGGTAAGGTCAGGAATTTTGGCCTTCTTATTTGTCTTCAGGTTAATTTGTCTTCAAGTTAACTTTTCAGGCTTAGTCCGCATTCTCATGATCATCCCTGAAATGGACCCCCAGAGTAACTCTGCATCAACTGAAGAACATACCACATGCGTATGTGGATAGAGTCTGGCATTTTGTACCCATTTTGTTCGTTTAGAGAAAGTTTATTAGCTTCATGTGAACGTGAGTCATGATTGTGAGCTCACAGTGGTCAATAATAGCCTATTTCTTCCTCAGCTCTCACTTCTAAATGATGTGTAATGGAATTGCAGCCTGAGTTTTTATTTTACTTAAAATCAATCAGAACTACCCCTTTTCAAAGAAGACGAAACATAAGTGGCCTATGGCTCGCAATAAGCGCACCAGAAGAGAAGTTACTCGAATATGGACAGCTGAGGAAGACCAGAAACTGGCAGAGGTCATAAACATTCATGGTCCAAGAAGGTGGAAAACAGTTGCAGCAATAGCAGGTATTTGCAGTGACATTTTTAAAAATGATTCTGAACTAAAAGCATTAATAGTAAAGGTTACGAAGTTCAACCTGAAAATTTTCAGGTCTAGGTAGATGTGGGAAGAGTTGCAGGTTGAGATGGATGAATTATCTGAGACCCAACATAAAAAGAGGCAACATTTCAGACCAAGAAGAGGACTTGATACTCAGACTTCATAAACTCCTTGGAAACAGGTAAACCACCACGGCTACACTTCAGGATACAGAGCTTGTGGCTTCACATTGCTGTGAATTTATGTATCGAGGAACTTAGTGTCAAGAGATTATCATTTCATGAATGGTAGGTGGTCTTTGATTGCTGGAAGATTGCCAGGGCGTACAGATAATGAGATCAAGAACTACTGGAACTCTCACTTGAGCAAAAAAATAAAGCAAAATGAGGAGCGAGCAACACCCTCAACATCGACAATGTCTGGTACAGACAAAGATAAGATGCCTGAAATGGAGAAACCCGCCAAAGGAATTGATGAAGGAACTTCTGTAACAAAGAATGACCAATTCAGCAGTGTTGGAGATGATCAACTGTATGATTTGCCAGGTGAATGTCCTCTGAATTTGGAACAGGTGAGCAAGTTCTTTGATTGGGACGAAAACTGGTTTGAGTTTGTTAGAACTTTGAATTAATTCCTTTACTTTGTATTCTTCTTTCTCTACATATTGTACCATTACAATACACGTGTAGGGGTAAGCCACTTTCCCTCTCTGTCATGTAACAAATTCTGTTATTCACAACTAATATATATGAAAAGCGTGAGCATAGACTTTTGTGTGCCTATCATTCCATTTATTATGTAGTCTTTCTAACTTGGTATAAGAGCTTTTCATTCTTTCAATGGCTTCCTCTTCAATAGCGTCTTCCACACCTTCTACTACTTCTGTCCCATCTACCCACACCTCCAAAACATATTTTCTATTTAATTCTTCTAGCTAAACAACCTCTATCAAGTTGGATAGAGGAAACTATCTCGTGTGGGAATCAATTATCCTACTACTTATAGAAGGAAACCTCCGTGAGTCACATATCAATGGCTTAGTTTTGACACCCTCTCGATACATCTCTGAGGGAGCATAAATGACTCCAAATCTACTATTTGAAGAATGGTATGTTGTAGACCGACTTCAAGTTGGTTGGTTACATAATACAATGACCCAAGAAGTTGGAATTCAACAGCTACACTACCACACAGCTTGTGATCTTTGGGATAGTGCTCGTGATCTCACCTTTGCGTCAATAAAATCACGTGTTATGGTACTCAAGTTGGAGCTTCATCAAACACGTAAAAACTTAATGAAGATGGATTAGTATATCAATAAAATGAAAAGTGTCGTATATCAGCTTATACTAGCTGGAGCTCCAGTTGCAATAGAAGATCTTATTCTCCATACATCAAACGGTCTTGACTCATACTATAATGCTATTATGGTAAAGTTGGTTGATTAACTTAACCTTACCTGGATTGAAGCACAATCTGCTCTTCTTGCCTTCGAGAGTCGTTTGGAGCAACTCAAACAATTCTCGACTCTATCTGTTCATCCCGTGGCGAATAATTCTCAATTTGATGTCATTAATAAACAAATCTCAAATAATACCATCAAGCAAGGTTCTTGAAGAGCATCACGTGGTGGTTCTCGAGGACGTCAAGGCTGATGAAACTGAGTAGGCTTCAATAATGGAAACCAACTATACTGTCACCTGTGTGAGAAATCAGGACATGTGATAGAAAACAGCTGCCATCGTTTCGACATAAATTTTCAACCTCCATCTAACTTTGGTCGTGGTTTTGGAAACCACTATGCTCCACAAGTTTTCTATGCTAACTCATCAGAAGGATACTATGCTCATCCACAACCAGTCTCTGATCTATCATAGTACATGGACAGTGGAGTAAACTATTATGTGACTTTATACGCTGATCAATTGGAGAATGTCAATCATGTAGGTAAGACTCATTTCTAGAATGGGACTAGAGAACCAACTTGTATAGTCGGAATAGGTTCTACATCTCTATCTATATCTAACTCAGACTCCATCTTAAAGATATACTGCCAGTCCCTTTTGTAACTAAAAATCACTAATGACAATTTAGTAGATGTTCATTTTACTAACGATGATTGTGTTGTGAAAGACAAGAAGACAGGTCATCCTCTCGTGCGCGGGATAGCAAACCAAGGAATATATCAGATGTCTGAACGTGCTCCGGTGGCTCAAAGCAACATTGCATCACTTACACGGAAAGGGAAAGAATTCTTAAGATGGCACAAGGTAGGACATCCTATTGACAAAGTTCTAAAACAAATATTAAATAAATGCAATGTGAACATTCAACATCTGAATTTTATTTGTGAAGCATGTCAATATGGCAAATCAAGACAATTACCATTTTCCAAATCTTTGTCTCATGCTTCTTTTCTTTAGAGTTAATTCATACGGATCTTTGGGGACCATCACTAGTTCAATCAGTAAGTGGCCATCGACTTTATATTGATTTTGTCGATGATTATAGTAGATATACCTAGCTATATCCTTTGAAACACAAAGGTGAAGCTGTGAATGCATTTAACTTTTTTCAGGTACAAGTTGAAAATCACTTTACCACAAAAATCAAAACAATACAATGTGACAATGGAACTACATACAGACCTTTTGTGAGTATTAGACAAGTAGCAGGAATTGAAACGAGGTTCACTTGCCCTTATACTTCTGCACAGAATGGGAGAGCAGAATGCAAACATCAACATGTTGTTGAGATAGGTTTAATGTTACTAGCTCAAGCACAGTTACCCCTCACATACTGGATATATGCTTTTTAAATGGTTGTTTATCTCATCAACCGGTTACCAACACCTACGGTTGAAGGATTAACTCCACTGTTTCAGCTCTATGGCACATAACTTGATTATAAAACCTTACAGCCTTTCGGATGTGCATGTCATCCTTGTCTAAAACCATATAATGAGCATAAATTCCAATTCCACAGTCAGAAATGCATTTATTTTGGACCTGCTCCTCAACATAAGGAATCCAAGTGTCTCAGCTCTTCAGGAAAAATATATATCTCACGACATGTTGTGTTCGATGCTTCACTTTTTCCATGCACTACAGGATTTGTAAATCGATGAATGACATCTACTGAGAATGAATACACTACCCTTTGATTATTACTCCAAATAGAGAAAACACTCGTAATCTCAAGAGTAGCAATGTTACAGAATCTCTAAACAATAATAAAGATCAAGTTAGCTCAATGAATAATTCTCCATCAACTATAATCTCCTCACATGAGCCTCATTTATCAAGTCATGGGTCTTCTTCAACAGATGGATTAAGCTTGAGTGGGCAAAACAGAAGTGAACAGGAAATAAGACCAATCTAAACAAACACACATCCAATGACTACACGAGCAAAGGATGGTATTTACAAACCCAAACATCCATTTTTTGGGTTACTTCACTCAGAAAAATCCGTCCATTTAGCTCAGATCACAGAACCTTGAAATGTCACGGATGCCTTGGCCTTATTACACTAGAAACAAGCCATGACTGATGAATTCACTACCCTTCAACAAAACAAGACATGGATCCTTGTTCTCTATACCGGTACACAAAAGTTGGTTAACTGCAAATGGATTTTCAAAAACAAACTTAAACTAGACGACTCTATGCTCAAGCATAAAGCCAGGCTTGTCGCAAAGGATTTCAGCAAGCACCAGGAATTGATTACAGAGAAACATTCAGCCCTGTAGTAAAACCAACAACAATCCAAATTATTCTCACCATTACTATCACCTACGGTTGGGAAATTTAACAATTGGACGTTAATAATGCGTTTCTTAATGGTTTTCTTCAAGAAAATGTTTACATGCACCAACCGGAACGCTTCTGTGATTGTCAACGTCCAAATCATTTATGCAAACTGATAAAAGCGATTACGGACTCAAGCAAGCATTTCGTGCTTGTTTCGATCGACTATGCTTGACATTATTAAGCTGGGGATTTCACAATGCTAAAAGTGATATTTCACTTTTTCTTCCTACGAATGACAAAGCTCAGAGTTTTTATTCTCATTTATGTCGATGATATATTAATTACCGGTAATGATCCCAGCCACCTAAAATCTCTAGTTTTGAATATGAACAATTTATTTTCCCTGAAGGATCTTGGTCTCGTATACTATTTTCTTAGGATAGAAATCTGCAGAGACAATATGGGCATTCATTTGAGTCAAGCTAAGTATACCTTCGATATCTTGAAAAAATTTAACATGATGAACTATGCACCAGCACCAACTCCAATGATCACTTGACGTTAATTTACAAAAAATGATGGAACACCCATGCAAGATCCATCTCTCTAGTCAAGCTATTGGATCTCTTCAGTATCTCACCACCACCAGACCTGATATATCTTACTTAGTGAACAAACTTAGCCAGTTTCTATCTCAGCCCACTGACACTCACTTTCAAGGAGTAAAACATATTCTCAGATATCTTAAAGATTCTTGTCATCTGAGTCTACATATCAAGCCATTCAATCTCTTCAGGTGACTGCATTTATTAATGCAGATTGGGCCATAGACGTCGATGATCGAAAATCCATAGCTGGTGTTTATGTATATCTTGGAAATGCATTGGTTTCTTGGAGCTCTCGTAAACAAAGAGTTGTTTCTCGCTCAAGCACGGAGTCTAAATATCGAGCTCTAGCGGATGATGCAGTTGAGGTTAAGTGGATATGTTCATTACTGTCTGAACTTGGATTAGTTTTACAACAACCGTCTATGATATGGTGTGACAATCTAAGTGCTCGTGCTCTTGCCTCCAATCCAGTTCAGCATGCATATAGTAAACGTATAGAGATCAACATCTATTGTATTCGTGATCTTATACTTTCAGGTTTCATCAATGTTTACTATATACATTCATCTCATCAAGTAGTAGATTGCTTCACCAAAGCGTTAATTTATTCTTTGCTTGTTCAAAACCGCAATAAATTCGGACTGACGTTAGCACCCTCTTGTTTGAGGTGGAATGTAAGAACATATAATTAAAGAATCTTTGTAATATTCTTTCTGTACATACTGTACCATTGGGGCTAAGCCACTCTCTTTCTCTATCATGTAACGAATTATGTTATTCACTACTAATATATATAAAAAGCGTAAGCACACACTTCTGCTGCCTATTATTCCATTCAATGAGTAGTCTTTCTAACTGACTTTTGTATAAGTATTTCAAGCTGGGTTTTTTTTTATTAAAGGGAAATAGACAACAAATATTACAACACCAGTCTGGGGAAGTAGAGCTCGGACAGATCCTCTAAGAGGATAAGTGGCACCCAATAGGTGTAAAATCGAAAAAAGTTAGTCCAACATCCGAAGGTACTGTATGTGTGGCGAGCCAGTCCGCATATCTATTGCTTTATCGGTATACGTAACGATGAACAACAAACCAAATTTGCGTGAGTAGTTTATAGATACCCGTAACAATGGGATGGGAAGCCTGAGAACAATTTAGCACTGAAGAAATAAGATAATACGCTACTAGAAAATTCAGCTCTAATTCTATGCGGCGGAATCTTCGGTCTCAAGCTGGGTTTTTTTATGAATGAACTTGTTGTAGGCTCCGCAACTTTTCCTTTCTCCAAGGTAATGGTTGCGAAAGAGAATGATCACTTCCAACTTACTCCAAACGTCTCTCCTTTCGTTTTGTTGTTATATACCATTAATCGCTAAAGTCTAGGCAATTTACTCCTATGAAGTTAGATTCAGAGGTAGACAAACATGAAGGGGGAAAAGCAAACTGCAGCTTCATTATTTTCTGACAATAAGCATGTGGATGGATGTGACATAAAGATAAAATGTATGATCGAAGAATTGGCTTTGCAGCCTAGTAATCGACCCTGGTATTGACTTCTTCTCCGTGCTTCGACTACTTTTACCTAGTAAAATTCGTTGACCTTTTTCTTTTTGCAGACAGTATGATCGCCAATTAAACATCAAAGCTGACGTAACTTGAATTTTCTGGCTTGTAAACCTTAGCAATGTTACTGGCGTAATTGACCAGATCGTTGAGGGCACAGTCCAAGTCCAAACCAAAGCTCGACTGGGGTCAAATTTTGTGACTTAGAGATCGACCTCTTAAAAATATTGTTAAAATTGATCGGTAGGTTTGTAATTAAAATAAAATTAAAAATATAAAATATAAAATAGACACATATTTTACATAAAAATTTCTAAATTAAAGTAAAAGTTACGAATACTATTGGCAAAATAGAAAATTATAAATGAAACTAACAAAATATACAAAAATATTTTTTCTAACATTTTTTTTCTTCGCCACTCTCGTTTCTTTATATGATATAATATAATTTTTCTTATAAAAAAAGTATAGGATTAAATCTATAAAACTAGGATTCCAATATACCTTTTATGTTTCTTCTCAACAAACTTACATAATTAAGCGTCTTAACTTTTGTCCACTAATGATCATATAAATAAATAAATAAATGTATAATATAATATTAGTGATAAAAGTGTACAAAAAGTGACTTTATTATTAAAAAATGATTAATTTTATAATAATTTATAACTACATTAAATTGTTTTTTTTTCATAAAACACTAAAGGATATTTGTCTCTATTTTATTTTTATATTTAAAATTTAAAATTTTGTGAAGTAGAAGAGTTTTAAATGTTTATATGAATCAACATAGGGTTAATTGTAAAAAAAATCAAAATTTGATCTTATAATTTTCTTATAACTTGTAAACTCAATTTTGCAGTACTAATATGAACTTTGAAATGTAGTGTTAAAAGGTTTTAATTTCCAACTTTTTGCAAAAATAGTATGATATTAAAATTTTCGTTAATATGGCTCATGTGACTAGCCATGACAGATTAGCATTTTATCACATAATTGTCACATATTATTTTTTAATACTATGATCTAAATGATATTTGTCTCTATTTTTATTTTTATAATTAAAATTTAAAATTTGATGAAGTAAAGGAGCTTGAAATATTTATATGAATCAATATAGGGTTAATTGTAAAAAAACAAAATTTACTCAATTTTGCAATACTAATCTAAACTTTAAAAAGTGATCCTAAAATGTTTCAACTTTCAATTTTTTACAAAAATAGTCTGACATTAAAATTTTGTCAATATGACTAATGTGATAAGTCACATCAAATTAATATTTTTATCATTTGGCTGTCACATATTATATTTTTTATACCTATAAATTTTATTATTTTAAAATATAAAAATATTAAAAATCCTAAAATAATTATACACTTCTTCTTTACTTTTCTGTCAGCATAAGTTTTTTTGATCTTTGATACTTTTAATTTATTAAATAATAATATTCATACATGACATCAATACCACATATGGTAATCGTGTGACAAAAATACTAATCTTACATAACCCGTCACGTCAACCACATTAACAGAGAATTTAATGTTAAGATAATTTTTGCAAAAAATTAAAAGTTAGAATATTTTAGTGTCACTCTTTAATGTTTGGGCTAGTATTACAAAATTGAGTAAGATTTCTATCTTTTTGAAGAAGTAACCCATCAATATATAGAGTTTGCTCTACCCATCAATATACAGAGTTTGAAGAGCAAACTCCAACCTTGTGCTGTTGGACCCCGTCTCCGAGGCCCAACATTCGAAAATATACAAGCATAGCATACCCAAAACCGACCACATACTGACCACAAATTGGGGAACGTTTAATTGAAATTTCTGATCGGCCTCGTCTGAACATTTATTCCTCATGATCTAAGGATTCTAACACCACTGACACCACTCAAATCGGATTAGAAATGAAGAAGTTATGCTCAAAATACAGTCTAAAGAAGACAGTCAAAACTGACACTCTACCGACTTCATGTCAGAATTTGAAAATCTTAGAGGAAAAAATTTACAGCTCGGCACCTTCATAAAACTTGTAGGTTTATGTCTCTATTTTAATTTAAAATAAGAATCGCCTCGATCGGAACTCTATAGCTCAAGATATCTCAAAAACATTGAAGTATAATAAGACTTTATTGACCGACCATCGCACTTTATTTTAAACCACCTTTTTCAATTTAAAAGCAAAACTGATAAATCAGGTATGGAAAGATAGAAAAATGTCTT
>JANIJH010000008.1:1850956-1868787 GCA_024520975.1 Erythroxylum areolatum
CTGAAGCTTTTACAGGCACATTAACAGTATAAAAACATAATGGAATAGTTCTTTGTAAAAAAGAAGGTTTCTTCTTCAGCTCTCTTGCCTAATGGCAAATATTTGCTTTTTCATGAGACTACCCAAAGATTTGTGTTCCTTTGTGTTTACACATGCCAAAGAATTAATCTGGAGGAAATCAGAAACAGTCTGAAACATGTAGCAGTTATGAAGATTATATAGTTTTGATAATTTGTCTTTCTGGACTCTTTAGACATGCAAATCAGAATAAGATTAATGTTATTTAAAAAAAAAGCATCGTTTGTTTGTTGAGAACAGTTTTATTTATATTTGATATATTTACAATTAGGGATCGTAGGATTCTAAGTTTAAGAGCTTGAATTCTAAATTAACTTGAAATCGATTTAACTCAAATCAATTTGATTAAACCTAGGATCTGATCGAAGTTAAGCCCCACTCTTAACTATTTAGCTACACACTCCTTGAGGAACCAACGGATATTACCAAAATAGTATTTTGTATATTGTTTTTGAGAAAACTATAAGATTACTCGAAATTCAGAGTTTGACAGCAGGAGAAATGCACGGCGTTAAGAGTTCGTGAGTGATAAACAAACGAAATGTTAAAACAAGAGATCCAACTTTCAAACACACGAATTTGATACCTAAATAGTAATCAACCCATTTAATTCGCAAGAAAAAGAAGAATAACGTGCGAGACAAAACAATGACTTTGGTTCCAATTCGATCAATAATCTAAGAGCGCGTACTATAACCTAGTTCACATGTCATGTCTGCAACTCCTGATCTTTGTAGAATTTCTGGTCGTATGTAACTATCCAACTTTGCTTCAAGTAAAGATGGTTGGAGACCGAACCAGATCGTAGACGTCATTCAAAGAACGTTATTTAATTAATATAATTTATAATTTATAATTTTTATTGTAAGCTAAAAATATTAAAAATCTAAAGCTACTTCAATGTGGACGATCGTGAGGTTAATTTGACTCGTACCAGAAGAAAGATATTGGTGAGCTCATTATTTGTCTTTTTATTATCAGACTTTATTAAATAAATGCTTGAATAATCGTAATAAAAGATCAAGTTCCTATCTGAGTCTGATTTCCGACCCCCTTCAAAGAGAGACGATACGGTACGCAAATGATCATTCATGGACCTAGTGTAGTGACTTTTGGTTTATAATGGTCTCATCATAGAAAAAAGGGATGAACTATAGTTGAAGGTTGACCATTTGGAGTTTTGTAATAAGGAAGTCAACCCACAAGCCTAACAAAGGGGCCACGGCGGAGATTTTGTGGTCGGGATATTCATTGCCGGGTTTGAAATCCGCGGTTGAAGATAACATAACAACCCATTTCAATCGTTTTACATTCACACCATTCCATGAACTGACAAATGTAACAAACAATTTTGATTCCATCCGTACGACTAGAGGTGAATGATTCGACCATTTCACTTGACTTAAAACAAAAGGTGAATTAGATTCAAAAATTGAATACCACAAAAATCAATTCTAATTTTAAATTTCGAGCTCTAATTATTTTATTTTTATATAAAATTTGTTGAAATATAAAGAGTGGAGTTTATCCTACATTGAAGAAAGAAAGAAAAGAAGACTAAAATATAAGTCTAGTAGGCTACTCCATTTATTACCAATTGATTTTGGGATGGAACCTCACTTATACTTATACATGGTCTAACTTTTCTTCTCGTATGTACATGTATGTCCATTATAAATTCTAACATGGTATCAGAGCTGGTTGCTCTTATTTATTAACACATCGAAATGATAGATTTTGTCATATATTATACCCACATGTGAGGAGGTGTGTTGAAATATAAAGAGTGGAAGTTTGTTTCACAGTAGAAAAAGAGAGGAAAGAAGACTAAAATATAAATCTAATGGACTACTCCACCTATCGCCAATTGATTTTAACCTCACTTAGACTTATATGTGATCTAACTTTCTTTCTCATATAGCCGCATAGGCTAATTATAAATTGTAACAAATTTAATTCATATTTTTATTTGTTTATTAAACAACTTTTCTATTAATTAGATTGCGTAATAGTAGATTTTTTTACCAACTCCTGTTTTAGTCAGATTTTTACTAAGTTATTTTATTTGCGAAAGATAATTATTTTGCTTAAAACTATAGTTATTTATTCATTAAATTTAATTTGGTGTAATTTATTATTGTTTAGTATGGCTTTCAAGAATAATAAATATCTCAAAACAAAATCAATGTCAAACAGTTTGATTGTGTTAAAGAATGAAGTTCAGGTGAAATGAATATGATTATATATATACATACCTTTTATAGTTAACAAAAAAGTGATGCTAACGATGTATGAAAAGAAAAATTGTTTGCCGACAGGAAAAACAAACAAAACGAAGAAGAAAACTTCGATTTTGCTGCTTGTCCCAATCTTTTATTGTACGTAGCTAAGGGGTTAGGACGTTCGGTTATTTTGTTTCAACTCTGTTTTATGTCCAAGTATAACGTTATTTTGTGGTAAAAACGGCGACATATTATGAACAGAACAGACTTAAAATAGGATTATCAAAACAGAGAATTTGATTCCTTATTTAACAGTTATTCCAATATTTTATATTTACAAATTTTCTTTAAATAAGAAAAAATTGTTGAAAAATAAAATGCATCAAATGAGGATAAATTTGAATAAAAATAAATAAATAAGAATTAACACAGTTTTTAAGAAAGTTTAATTAATTGAATATAATGCAAACATAAATTTTGAAGAGGTTCAATATTATCACTAATTAATAGAGAGACTTTATTTCGAGCACACGTCTTCGAAAATTAAGAGTAATTGATATCTCTATTAAATTAATTAACAACTCATGTTATATATTTTAAATATAAAACTATATTCACATAAGTATAATTAATGGCAAATTCTAATTATTACAGATAAATATGATTTGTCTTTTTAGTAAATTCAATATAATTTAATAATGATTCTAATTTTAAGTTTGTGATCTATTAATAAATTGTATATAAAATACAGCATGTGACACTATTGTATTTTAAATAACGTATTTTCTTAAAATAATTATGTATTCTTTAATTTTGATTCTAAAGAATTACATCGGTACATTAGAACGTATTTATCAAAAAAGTATACAAGGAATGCCTATTTCTTCATATCAGTATATATGAATTATATAAAAATAAATGGGCGGTTGGTTCAAATAGGGTAATAGTAATAAGAATAAGAATGAATATAATAAAGGATAAAAATGTATATAGTCATTATAATTATGATAGTTGGTTAGAATAGAGGAATGATTACTGTTATTATTGATAGTGGTTAGTTTGTTAAAAATATTGAGAAATAAAAGCTTGTTAAAATATTATTTTACATCAAATTTTAATATATTTTAATTAATTATATTTAAAGAAGAGAAAAATATATAAAGTGATATAATTTAAATATAATTAATTAATTATATTTTCATTTTAATTAATTAACATATTTTAATTAACTATATTGTAATATTATTTTAATTAATTATAATTTAATTAACTAATTGTATTTATTTAATTACATTTAAATTATATATAATTGCTAAAAATATAAAAAGGTTTTAGAAAAAGAGTGTTGAAGGCATGACAATTGACTCTCCCTATCTTGAGAGTATCAAGTATTACCCGAAAGTTGAATATCAAAATATTGTTTCTATATTGATAATATAACACCAACTACTTATTTTCTGTGCTTTACTTATTAAATCTTTTCCAAACTCATCAACCAAGCATTCCTTAACTATAAAATTACGATAATTGTTATTTGAATAATACTAAAATCTTGGTAAAAACTAAAAATGTTATCCGATCTCTAACTCTAACCAAACAAAATCGTAAAGCGAAAGAACTGTCCCTTAATTTCCAACCGTAACAATGACAGGTCGGCGATTTTCATGGGAACATAAACTCTGTGTTAGTTGGAAATGAATCCTTAAACTAAGACAATAGACATTCTGAATCATAAAATCGTTATTCAGATTTGACTATTTCCCAATGAGGACTACTTTTCATGGCTTTCCATTTCCAGTCCTTTTTCCACTCAAAAATGATAAGTAAAAGCTCTTAACCTTAAAAACTACTACAACAAGGATTCGTTGATTTTAACCTCAAAAATGTATTGAGTTAGCCTCGATCATTTACTATAATTTGGATTTGATATAATTCAACTTTTTTTTTTTTGCAATTTGAATTTAATTTGAAATTTGGTTAAATTTAAATTAAATAATTTTAGTATAATTTAGGGGATTGTTTGGCTCGAATTGTGATTTTTGCTTTCGTTTTTCTTTCAAATAAAAATAAATAAATATTTTGTTGCTAATCATAGTTATATTTTTATTTTTGATGATAATTACATAGTGTATAAAACTTTAATATGATTATTTTAATTAATTAAATTTATTCTAATATCTCATATAATTTTTACTAATAAATTATCAATAAAAATTATTTTATTTTAATAGAATGCATAATTTATAAAATAAAATATATGTACAAATTAATATTTATTTTAAACATACTTTAATTATTAAATCAAAATTTCATTTCAAATTTTATATATTTTGAGGATATTTTAAATTTAATTATATTTATTAATAACTATTAAATTAATTTTATTTGGAATTAAAATCAATAAATTAACTTAAATTAGTCATAATTTTACTTAAATAATATAATATTAAATTAAATTATTCACAATTATTCTTATTAATAATTGAAAATTATAAATTATTAAATAATATATAATTAGTTGATAATAAATGAATAAAAACAAAAAAATAAAAATAAAAATCTCTCTTTTTGCTTTTTTATAAAATTTGAAAATCGAAAAAATTAAAATGAAGAACTTAAACTAAAAACTTAAACAAACCGAATTTTTATGAAATTTAAAAATAAAAACAAAGACAAAAAATAAAAAGACCATTAAATTTATATTACATCATTTTTTAAAAACTTATTTAGGCTATTAAACTCAAGTTTTGCCAAAATTTTATTAACTGAAATATGTTTATTTACTTTCAATCGGTCATGATTGATCTTATCAAATCTAAAGATCATTGCCTCATGTTGGCACTAATGAAAAGTGTGAACAGAGAAAACACTACCAATTTCGGCAAGCATTTTAACTTTGAAAAGTTAAAAATGTTTTGCTCAAGCTCAATGATTACAGCCAACAAGTCAAGCCATCGGATGCTTAAAGTCGTTGGAAATTTAGCCTTGAGATCCTCTGTCCTAAAATACCATCCGTGGCCCCCTGTCCCCTTTGCATCTCAGCCATCCATTCATAGGGCCAGGTTATTTTGGGACAGAGGAATACGTCCTGGAAATTTATTGCACCTGATTTGAGGAACAAAACCAACTACACAACCGTTCTTGCAGGTTCTCGTATGGAAGTTGCTGCAAAAGACACTGACATGCTTTTAACTGTTCAAACTCTACTGATATTTACAGTACAGTACAAGGTATGTCTACTGTTGCAGAGTACAGTTAAGTAATAATTGGCAAGTTTTGGTTATGGAGCAGAGCTAACATTGGACAGATCCATCCATACAAGAATTGAAAAGGTCCATCATTCCCGATCATGCCTGAATTAAAAAGAATTCTGATAAATCCGAAGATAAATTTGATTTTATATATTCAAAAATTACAAATTATTTTAGATTTGTTTAGTTTTAATTCAAATTTAATCTAAAGAGGTCTAAATTCATTTATTAAGAGTATTAATGTTGAAATTTTGTTTTTAATCGTCATCAAAATCATAAAAAGTCAAGCACGTCATTTTTAAAAGTCACATCATAAACAATAACCTACTAGAACATTGTAATAAACGTCGCAATTACAACACCACCACTGCTAAGTTAAAATCTCACTTAAGATTTAGAGAAGTTTAATATTACATAATCTTACCCTTATTTAATACAAAGATTATTTTTAAATAATCCACGTAAAAAAATTAAATTAAAAATAATGAAAATAAAAATACAAAAATAAAGCAATAAATAAATTAATTTCACAATTAGTACAACCTCAATACGAAAATATTTTAGTTCCATAAGAAAAAAACACAAGGACTGTTAATGTGTAAGAAGAGAATGATAATAAGTTTTTTTTATAATCATAAGGGAGATACATGAAACCTTAATTAACTAATCGGGTAAGAGACATCCTCGAAATGTCCTCTAATAGGATAGACGACAAACAACCCACAGGCAGGTTTTGATATATATAAAAGCCAAGTTTTAGAGAATTGGCGTATGTGACTAACCAATCCACAGCTCGATTAACCGCTAGATACACATATCAAGCCTTCACAACCCATGATGGGATAAAAAGAAGTGCAAAACTAAATATCATTTAGTTTAACGGAAAGTTACTAAAAAGAACTGTTTTGTGCAGAAAAAGAACCGTGACAATGGTGGACCTTTTTCTAGGGTTGGCATTTCGAACCAGGCCCAACCCAAAGTCTGAAACTAAAATGCCAATCAGGATTGGCAGACTGCTTTAGGCCGTACGATGTCGTGTTGTTCGGCGACTACACAACAACATCGTCGGCCGAAGTACGGTGCAGCTTTGGCCCACCTGTGCCAGAGAAGGAATAAAAAATAAACAAGATGAGCTCGTCGCCAACCCTAATCAGCGCCATCCGAAACGTCAAAGCTTGTTTTGTGTTTCTAACTCTGCCAAGGGTACACTTGACACATACAGGCTCCCTTTTGGTGTAAAATGTACATCTTGCTATGGCTAAAATGTTCCAAAAATAATTGAGAGCAAATTGATAAAACGCCGATCACAGAAGTACATAAGCAGATAACAAAGAAACAGAGCAATAAGAAAAGAACCATACTTTTACGGTTCTTCTTTATCATACCACTTCTCACCACAATAAGAAAAGGAACCACGTTAAGATCACCATCCATACTTTGCTTGCGTTTGAGATTTAGTGAGGAAGCCTTTAGCCCTTCTCTCAGCCAGTTCCATCTCCTTTTGCTTCATATCAAAGTACAAAGAGCCAATTTGATGTTTCCTTTTGTGTAGCTTTGAAGGTTTCCCCTTCGAAGAAGCAGGCTACAAACAATGCAATGAGCTATCACTAACATGAAATACATATTATTTGTCACAAACCAAGCACAGATTTGGCTTACATTTGCCTATTAATAAACCATCTATTTAATAGTTCCTACAGTGTTTCCACACACACAGCTCTCCACAGGATTTTTCGCTTGTTGAAAACTTCAACGCAATTTTATGCGAGGATAGTTTGGAAACGACAAAGACTAGTTAGAATATCTACTCAAGTAAAACAACAAAAACGCCCTTAAGATCCAGAAGTTCAGTGTGAAGTCTGTCCACTGGTAAGACTATAAAATAACTAAGAATTGCACAATCATAAAGTTCAGAACCTCTACAAGAGGAACAACAATTCAAGTGAAGTAATAATGAAAAGGGTAAAGGAATCACTAACATAACAAACTAAAGTTAAAAGTTTCAATTACATGAATCCATCAAGAAGCAAAAATGTACGTGGCACTTGTATAATATATAGGTATCTCCATCTAGTCATCTACCAGTGATTAGGATTCAATCAGCAACTTGTTAAGTTATAAAACTCTTCATTTTTCTCAGGAGGAACTCTGATCCTGAACCCCTTTAAAGACAACATTTAAAGTAAGTTCTTTCCTCAATATATTCACAATTCCTAATGTTTCAATACACACCTCAAGAACTGGTGGAAAGACAAAGCTAAGTTTTAACTAGTTCTTTGCTTATTGATAAGCTGTTCTACAGCAAGTGAAACACAAGGGGACGCAGCCATTCTCATTCATCTTTTCTCCATTATCCTCTCTTCTCCATATGAGGACTGACATTCTGTAATTTTATCTCCCCATAAATCCCAAACAGAGCTTATACAGACATATTGTTGCCAAAAACAAATAACAGCTAGAAGCCAACCCCCTTAAGCGCACGAACACACAACTCTAATTAAATTCTAGCTTTACAGCAACAACGGAACACTTCCATTCATCCTGGCCAAAATCATAGCCGACTAAGGCCTAAGATTATTTTCTTCCTTAATTCAGAATTTGGCATTCCAAAGCAGTCAACTTGCATGAAACAACCACCAAAAATGCTCACGTTATATGAAAAGAAACGAAATTCGCGGGGAAAAAAAAGGTCCAAAGCAATCAACTTGCATGAAACATCAAACACCAAAATCCTAACGTGATGTGTAGATGAACCATCTTTAGGGAAAATCAAAAATACCAGAATAGAAAATAATAAGTAACATACCTGATAGGCAGGCCCAAAAGCAATACCAGTTAATTTAACCTGGTCCTCTCTAGGCCGATCCTTCATCAACTCATCTTGCTTCACCTCAACAATTTCAGTTGGTATCACCTCATTCTTCCCTCTCTTTCCCATTCCTCTCGATGAATTTCCCACAAATCCCCCCGATTCAGGAATAGAGGCCGATACCCCACCACTCCAATTGTTCTCATATTGCCCATAGTCACCGTAATTTTCATAACTTCCATAACTCGAGACCTCGCCACCAACGACATTTTGATTAAGGCCTTCGCTGTATCCAAATTCTTGACCAGTATAGCTACCATAACTCGCATACTCACTTCCATCTTGATTTAAAATAGCTTCATGAACAGAATGTGAATCATTTCCAGCCAGGGAACCGCTGGAAATCGAAGGAATTTCAGTTTGGAAGTCGGATGTCGACGAAGGAGGTTCAGCTTGGAGGATGGATCGCCTACCGGAGCCAGCGGCCGACGGAAGAGCACCAAGAGTGGAGGAATTTCTCGGGGCGGGAATGCTAGACAGGAAAGAGGTCACGGAGGAAGATTGCATAGAAGATTCTGAAGCTCGTCGACGTTTCCGATCTCGTTCCTCTTCTTCTTCTTCTTCATCGTCGTCGCTGAAATCGGCAGGTTTAGGTTTAATAATTGGGGGCTTGAATTGGACGACCCGTTTAGGATTAGGGTCCGAGACGAAATCAGGTTGGGTTTTGGGTTGGGGGAGGGAAGAGAAGATTGAGGAAGAGGGCTTTGGAGGAGGTTTTGGGTCTTCAAATTCTTCGAGAACGTTAGCTTTATGGTGAACCTTAGGTTGAGGAAGGGAAGAGAAAAGTGAAGAAGAAGAAGAAAAGATAGGCTTTGGAGGATGGGATTGTCTTTTCTCTTCGTGTTGTTCTTCTTCGTCCGAAGAGCCGTAGTTTGCTACGAGGGACTCCATGGCTGCGAAACTTGGAAGCTAAAGATTGTTGCTTTAAGATCGGAACTCTTTTTTATTCTATTAGACAACCCTCAAAGCAATGTTTGAAAATCCCTAACGTGAACTGATCTTAGATTTGTCAATAAAATCTTGTAATTTAGTATAAAGAATAATTATTAATCAACTAATATTAATAGAATTAAATTTTTTCTAGTATACTCGGCTTAAATTTCGGTTATTAAATCTTATTTCCAATTTTCTGTTTAGATGTGATGAGATCATGTCAAGAACTGAAAGCCCGTTACTCCACCACTGCCAAAACCAGCACTTGGCAAAGTTGCTCATTCAAAAGAAATATTGAGTTTTCCGATGATTCCACAATCAAATTTCTAGATGTAAGATAGGATTGAAATCAAAGGTAATACAAAATTCATAGTTGGTTAATTTAAAAATTTATAAAGAGTAATTTATATAAAAGTAAAACTTCATAAACTACTTAATGTGGGTCACTTCCTTTGCTTATATGTCTTTTGGGTTTAAGAGTCACAACTCTTGTGTGGGCTTCTAGCGCTTCAATTTCGGCCATAGTTGTTGATACAAAGGTTACCTTGGAATTCGAATTTTCATTGAAATTGGTCACCAACTTTCTTTATATGACAGTCTCATTTAGGTCTGTTTAAGCAAGACTTCAGCTTTTAACGACCCTCGAAGTGTTTACTTCACACACTCAAAGAAACAATGCTATGAAAGTAATAAGAAAACAAAGGCAACAAGAAAACAAGAGAAGTACGATAAAACCAAAATTTATATTACTTTCCTTCAAAGGAATGCTCTCTCTGATTGAATGAAGAGAGCAAAGCTCGAATGAGCTATATATAAGCATTCTAACTTAAAAGTCAAGTCACATTCAGAATCTCATTTAAACTAAATTGCCAAAGATCGTGCTAAAATTACGTCTATCTCTATCAGATTACATCACATGAATCAATTGGATGACACTCTCATCCAAATAGGATTCTAACTGATAAGATAAAATCTACAAGATAACGAAAAGATAGAGTTTACATTAAAATAAGAAACTAGCATCCTTATCCTCGAAGATCTCCATTATCTTCAGATATTGAGTTTCACTGCAACTCTAACTCCTAGTTGTCACCACATCATCCAAGATCTCCCTAAGATTTCTATCCGCTGATGATACAGTGTGATCTTGCCGAAACTCACATAACACACTGGCTTGATCCAATGCTTCCCACAATAAGTTCGCTAGTCGTGATCCATTCATTCGAGCATAGGCCAAGTCCTTAGTCCATCAAGTCCTTAGCCTGAGTTGAGTTAATCTCCATAAGGTCCGAGATTTTACCAAAATTCGTACCAAGTCTGATCCTACTCGCCCATGTTTGCTTTAGGTTTTTGCATGCTTCCCTTATGCGTGTAATCCAGCTAACCTTCCTCCTAAGACGCATCGTGAAGGTCGCTGAGAAGTACTTGGAAGTTTAAGGGTCTAACAAACCACCCCCACTAGATGGATTCGACGCCCTTGTCGAATTATTCTGAAGGTAGACGTTCACCTAGTCCTTGAATTGTCATAAAGTCGTATCTTTCTCTCACTTTGCTTTTGCGACAGGTTTTCCTTTTCACTGAATCAAGAACTTGGTTCATTGGTTCTTCTTGTGTTGACCCATTGTTTAATGATCTAAGATCTTCTCCACTTGATCCTCGAACTGTTTCCTTACAACCAGTAGAGCTCGCTTCACCTTACTTATATTCGGATCTAATGCATTCTCATAGTAAGGCTTGAGAAAACTAATATGAAAAGTATGGTGTACCTTTAACTGCTCAAGTAATTTCAATCTATACCTTTAACCGAACGGTCTATCGTACTTCGGCTTCAAACCCTTATGAACTTGCTTGCTTGAGATCTTCTTTCATACCTGTAGGTTTAGTTTCAACAAAACTTTATCTCCCATGTCAAATTCTAACGGTTTCCTTCGAAAATCCGCTTGCTTCTTTATCCGTTGAGAAGCTTTTCGAAGACTGTCCCTTTCCTCATCAAACAATTCTTGCTTCTCCATCGCAAACTTATGTGCCACAGGACATTTACCACCTGTCCTTTGTTGAGCAATCTCTAGTGGTGTGAGAGGCTGTTGTCCTAATACAATTTCAAAGGGATTTTTCTCTATAGTCGAAGACCTATACAAGTTATAGCAAAACTGTGCAGTATCAAGTAATCTCAACTAGTTTTGTTGACTTGCACTTACATAATGTCATAGGTACGCCTCCAATAAGCCACTTATCCTTTCTATTTAGGCATCTACTTGTGGGTGATTTGCCGTTGAAAACTTCAAATCACAACCCATTATATTAAAAAGGGATGTCTTTAATCGGCCTGTAAATCTAACGGCTCGGTCTCTTACAATATGCTGAAACTTTGAAATACTTGACCATGTTCTTATAAAACAACTCAACCACAACATCTGAGGGATAAGTCACAGGAGTTGGCATGCATATAGCATACTTGGAGAGTTTGTCAACCACCATCATGATTGATGCCATGTTGTCCACCTTTAGAAACTCGCTAATGAAATCCATTAAAACCAACATCTACGGTCTCTTGGGGATGGATAAGGGTTGTAGCAAACCAGCTTCCTTCTTTTTCTCTGGCTTATTCAACTGACAAACGAGGCACGTCTTGACGTAACATTCTACGTCATTCTCCATCTTCGGCCAAAAATAGGAACGAGATAGGAGCGTTAGCATCCGTTTGAATCTTGGGTGACCAGTCTATTGCGAGTCATGGGTCTCCTTCAATAACTATTTCTGTAATCCACCAAATCTTGGCACATATACTCGACTACTCTTAGTTATCAAAAGCCCATCATCGTCGAGCCAAAATCTGCTTACAACACCTTCCTTGACTTGAGAAATT
The DNA here is from genome assembly GCA_024520975.1 of Erythroxylum areolatum. Lineage (NCBI taxonomy): Eukaryota > Viridiplantae > Streptophyta > Magnoliopsida > Malpighiales > Erythroxylaceae > Erythroxylum > Erythroxylum areolatum. Next base: position 1,863,176 of record JANIJH010000008.1, read on the forward strand.
AACTTACAGTACATGGTGTCTAATAGAGCTGCCGCCCTAATTTGCTCCAATAGGTTGGACTCCAACCTCGTGACCGAATAAAGGATCACAAATACCTCCTTCCTACTCAAGGCATCTGTCACATTATTGTGCCTCCTCGGTTTATGCTCCTACATAAAGTCATACTCAACAAGAACTCCTGCCACAGAGCTTGTTTTGGGGACTTCTTTTGGGTCCTAAAAAATGTGTTAATAGCGTTATATGTTTGGATAACGAACTTGGTTCTTAGCAAATATACTCGTCATGTCTTAAGGTAGTGCACTACCGCAAGCATCTCCTTCTTTTGCGTCGAGTAACGGTGCTCTGCACCATTGACCTTTTGGCTCTTAAATGCTGCTGGAAAACCCTCATGTGACTTTGGCAATGGCTTTGTCTGAAGCATCAGTATGTACCTCAAATGGAAGATCAAACATGGGTGGCTTCAATACGGGTTTGATTGAGATAACGACTTTAAGTTTCTCGAATGCCTCCTCATATGCACTCGACCAACACCACTCTTGCTTCTTGTTCGATAAGTCTGTCAATGGCATCGCTTTATTAGAGTATCCCACAACGAACTGCCTATAATAGTTCGCCAGGCAGAGAAAACTTCGCAATTCTTGTACTGTCGTGGGAGCCAGCCACTCCACTATCGCTTTCACCTTTCTCGAATCTATCCTAACCTGCTTGCTCACCACGTGACTAAAGAATCTGAACTCCAACTAAGCAAACTCGCATTTCTCCATCTTCACGCAGAGCTTATGCTACCTTAGTCTTTCAAATACTTGCCTCAGGTATTCCGCATGTTCTGCCATATTAGTGCTATATACCACAATGTCGTCTAAGTAGACCATAACAAACTCATTCAAGAAGTTGTACAACCAATCATTCATAAGGTTGCAAAATGTAACAGGGGGTTAATTAATCCAAACGGCATAACTAAAAATTTGTAAGATCTATGCCGAGTTACGCACATTTTGTTTTGCTCATCCCCCTCAGCTATCCGCACCTGCCAATACCTACTCTGAAGATCCAACTTAGTGAACATCTCAGCCCTTGACAACCTGTCCATCAAATCTTGAATCAAAGGTACTGAGTACTTGTTTTTTATCGTTACCTTGTTCAATACTCGATAGTCTACACTCATCTAAAGTGTTCTATCTTGCTTCTTCTAAAACAATACCGGGGTGTTATACAGAGCTTTGGATAATTTGATGAACCCTGCTTTCAACAACCCACCAAGTTATTTCCGAAGTTCCACCAATTCCATCTTGGACATCCTATATGAGGCATGTGTAGGTGGGATTGTTCCAGAAACCAACTTGATCCTGTGATCTACCTCACGACGAGGGGGAAGAGTTTTTTGTAACTCTTTTTGCATCACCTCTCGAAACTACCTCAATAAACTTGTAACTATATAAGGGACTTCCACTACGTGGTCTTCGTTGATTTCTCACATGGCGGTGAGATAGGTCTCCATGCCTTTCTTTAACCCTTTCTCGATGCTCATGGTCGAAACATGTCCTACTGAAGTTGTAGCATCCGTTGTTCCACCACTGAACCTACAACATTTCACGTAGAAGAAATTTTGATTGTTCATTAACATCATACCTCCTAAACTCAGATACAGTACCACGTTTGCTGCTTTGAAGAAATCGACCCCCAATATCATCTTGAAATCCTCCAATGGTATAATAATGACATTCATCTTGAGATGTCAACTTTCAATGTTGACTGGAACGTTGTAAGCAATTCCCACAACTGCTTCTGCCTTCCCCACAGGAGTTTTAATCTTTATTGGGGCCTTGGACACCCTTATCCTAGCTTCTGAACCATCTTTTTTGCTAGGAAACTGTGGGTCACGCCCATATCTAACATTGCAGTCACGTCTTTCTTCCTAACCTGTACACCCACGTACATTAGTCTATCAAAGGAAACCGACTCGCTACTAACAACATTAAGCAAGGTGATCAGATTTAGTGCCGCATCTTTCAAAGATTCACCATCTTCTTCAGCAATTAGGGCATTCAACTTCTTCTTTCTCGGGCACTCTGTAGCAAAGTGTGGATCGCCGCACAAGTAACAAGCAACCTTGCCCTTCTTTGAGGATGTCTCCCCATTTTTAGAGCTACCATTTTGCTTGCTCTTTCCCTTTAAATCCACCTTTTTTGAGTCTTTCTTCTTCTTCCCCTGGGTCTTCTCTTGTTGGTTGTGGCCTTTGCCCTTAGAAAAATTTGAGGAGCTCACCTTAGATTCTTTCACCATTCGAAAATCCATCGAGGCATCAGCGGCTGCGATTGTACCAACCACATCCTTCACGTTTTGCCTCTGTCACTCCATTTGAGCTCACGGCTATAACCCAAACAGAAAATTGAAGAGCTTGTCCTCGACTAACATATTCTTAATATTCAGTATTAGAGAACTGAATGATTTGACATAGTTTCTTACCGATCCATCCTGCTTGAGCTTCATCAAGGCATCTCTCACGAGCTAAGAAGTATTCATGGGAAGGAACTTATCCTTGAGCTCCTTCTTCATCTGCACCCACGTTTCTACGGGAGTTCTACCCGCACTGATCTCCGCAGAGGCCCCCATCCTCCACTAGAGCTTGGCATCCCTATTCAAGTACATGGTCGTCACATTGACCTTCTCAGTATCGAATACATTAGCATCCCTATAGTACTGCTCTATATCCTATAAGAAATTCTCCAATTCTTTAGCGTCCTGCACGCCTTCGAACACCCTAGGTTCATGTACCTTCATAGATAAAAGTTGAGGTGTGAAGCTTTCAACCTAATCGACCCTAGGTTCATGTACCTTCATAGATGAAAGTTGAGGTGTGAAGCTTTCAACTTAATCGACATCTAGCATTGCAACGACATGCCTTAGTATAGTGATCTCGAACTAGGTCTCCTCTTGTGTCTGCAACAAATATGCCATCTATTGTTACAACTGCTGGATTCGCACCTTCAACATCTCAAATCAAGTATTATGAAATGTGACCTCTTTCTCTCCTTGAGAAATTGGCCCAATGAATACCTTCAACCTAGTCATTCATTCTGTCAAGTAGCCTACTGTCATCCCAAAACCTGGCTCTAATACTAGTTAATACAATGGTCACCTTGGATTCAAACTTTCACTGAAGTTGATCGTCAACACCTTTTGCACGGCAGCCTCACATAAGTTCGTTTAAGCAATACTTCAACTTTCAACGACTCTTAAAATATTTACCGTGCACACTGAAAGAAACAATGCTTCAAAAGCAATAAGAAAAATAAAAGCAAGAAGAAAACGAAAGAGATACGGTAAAACCAACCTTTATATTACTCTCTCAAAAGAATATAAGGAATACTCTCTCTGACTGAATAAGGAGAGCAAAACTCAAATAAGTTATATATATAGACACTCTAACTTGAAAGCTAAGTTACATTCGGAATCCTACTTAAACTGAACTACCTAAGATCGTGCTAAAATCATGTATATTTCTATCAGATTACATTACGCGGACCAATTGGATGACACCCCAATTCAAATAGGACTCTAACTGATAAGATAGAATTTACAAGATAACAGAAAGATATAGTATACATTCAGATAGGAAACTAGCATCCTTATCATTGAAGATCTCCACTCTTTAAATGGTAAGTCCCACTGCAACTCTAACTTCTAGTTGTCGCCATATTATCGAAGATCTCTCCACAATCTCTATCCATTGATAATGCAGTGTGATCTTGCCGAAGCCCACATAGCACACTAGCCTGATCCAATGCTTCCTGCAATAAGTTCGCTAGTTGTGATCCATTCATCTGAGCATGGGTCAAGTCCTTAATCCATCAAGTCCTTAGCTTGGGTCGAGTCAATCTCTATAAGATCTAAGACTTTACCAAAATTCGTATCAAGTTTTTTTCTACTTGCCTATGTTTGCATTATTGTTTCGACATGCCTCCCTCATACATGTAATCTAGCTGGCCTTCCTCCTAAAGCACATCGTGAAGGTCGCTGAGAAGTACTCTGAAGTTTAAGGGTCTAACAGTTGCCACATACAGACCAAGTGTACTTAGAGCTTCCTCTATCAATGACTGGATAGTTATGTACTTCACAAATGAATCCAAGGATACCCCTCTTTACACCCTTGCGTATCCATATGTTGGAAGGACGTGGTTTGTACCACTTGCATAGTCTGCTACGCTCTTTGGTGTCCACTGTCCCAAGAATACTAACCCTGAAAGTAACAACCATCCATAAATCACATTACTTAAAACTACGCAATTTACAATGCAGAAAACCTGATAATGAATCTTAAAACATGATCCAAATTTTTGTCTGGTCCACATGAAAAGTATTAAAAGTTGGTAAGAGTTTGCCACTGTATCAACAAGTCTAAACAAAGTCAAAAATATCCACTAGCATCTCTCAGTTAGTAGTATATGGATAAGAGCCTTGAAAGCAAAAACCTCAAAGAGTAAAGCAAAATTTAATAAGATAAGAACACGATAACAGAAATATGGAGACATACCAGCAATTTCAATGAAACTCTCCCTCTTTTCTGCACCCTTTACATTAATGATTAGATGCTCTGGTGCATACAAATTTGAGAAGGAGATAGCCTAAAAGACATATTTAAGAAGTAGGTCCTATGAATATGCATCATAACTCAAACCAACTTGGAATGCATAAACATCACCAATCCCACAAATAAAACTGGCAATAATCCTAAAAACTGTTTTGACAAATTCTTATTTTGATGATAAATCACATGCACAAAGAACTTCCTATGTCCTATTTGTTACTTATTGTATAACTCTGTAGATTTACAGGATCTAAGGCTTGATTATAGGGATCCTATTTAGTTAGTTACCTAATTAGTAGTTGAGTTATTAGTATATATATGTATTTCTATATCTATACAAAATACATCAATTGAAACATCTTTTCACTTTTCATTACCCTATTACATCAAGATTGCCTGCTGATATTAGTATACTTCAATCCATTGCAAGGATTATTACTTGCCTTAGAAAAGCTATACTTTAATGCATGTTATCTATTATGTCAAGATTATCTGCCGATATCAGCATGCTTCAAATCATTGCAGGAATATTAGTTGCCTTAGAAAAGCTATACTTTAATGCCTGTTCAAATAAAAAGTTGCACACCAACAATAAAGCAACTAAAATATAGGTTAAAACTATAACCGTAGAGGAAACAAGGACCAACCTCAACCATATCAAGTGCAAAGACTGAAATTGACGCATACTCACCCCTTAATAGGCTTTGACATTGTTTACTTATCTCGTCCTTAATGGCTTTTAAATCTATATCGTCACCAATAACTACTAAAACTACCAGACTGTCAGGTCCATGTTCAGCCTGAGAAATTGAGGAACATAGGTCACAATATTATCTAAGAAACAACACATGGAAGCAGGCACAGGCTTCTATCAGTAAATGAACTTGTTTCCAATAGAGCAAGTGTAACATCCCACCCCTAATAGGAAGGATAAAATCGTAATTTGAAAAGGGGCCGAGAGTGTTCAGTATTGGGTTGCAATATTTATGCATATCATTGCACGTGTATAGTGAAATTGCACATG
>JANIJH010000008.1:1886030-1911741 GCA_024520975.1 Erythroxylum areolatum
CCTATACTAGTATAAATAGACAGCCTATGCTTGATTTTTAGGTATGTCTTTTATCAATCAAGTAATTTTATGCTTTTAGAGGTTTTTCTACAAACCCTAAGCCCTATTTTCAAGTTCCAGCTACAATTTACATCAATTATAGCCTATTCTATTCTACTTATCTTTGTTTTTCCTTCCCACACTACGTCAACATCGAATTCATAAGTCGCATAAACAAGGGAACGATCATTGACATTGATTACAGAGTATAATAGGTCATTAGTGAAAGACAGTCAAAGTATAGATAATAGTTACCGTCATACCGTCTTGGGTATGTATTTGGGGCAGGACGTTCTGCCAGACCTACCAAAAACTGGGCCACCTGCAATTTTGTAGAATATCTCACCTTCAATTTCTAAGAGGAGAAAGTTAAAGATTGTGTGCAGGACAATTGAATTCCATTAGAAACATGATCCAACAGAAGAAATGATTCAGGAAATTACTCGCCTGCAAAAAAAAGAAAAAAAAACCATGTGGAAAAACAGCAGACATAATTCTCATTATTAGGAGAAAGGATACCAAACATACCTGTCCCCCACGACGACCTGAACCATAGTATCCTCCTAGAACAATTATACAAACATCAAAAGTAAATATTTTGAGATAAGTTCTCAGTAAATTTGGAGAAAACCAGAAGTAAATCACATTAAATAGATACCTATGATAAGAACATCCAAGTCCGAACCAGCACGGATGTACTCTGGCTTCAGTTTCAACCACTTTCCACTCCGATCACTTGGTTCCCACTTAGAACCAAGGTCTTTTAATACAATCCCTTCGTCTCTGTTGATGATGATAGGAAACAAATAATAACTATGGATTACAAACTCTGAAGCAGTTAAAAGCATAGATCAGCACCTCTAATGCTATAGGACACATGCATGACTTCAAAGTAATGCAATGATTTTCAAGAACAACATAAATGAAAAATGAAACAGAGAAGTGAATGTTGAATCATTAAAGCGTGCTCTAAATTTCGCTAGTTGACCACATCCATACAAGGTGACACGCCTTAATAGTTAATACACGCAAATACAGACGTATTCTTTTGGATAACTTCCCCACCCAAATCATGGAACATAGAGCATTTGCCTCCCCAATCCTGAAGTTTTAGCTGATATCCCAGTAATGACGGTCTCCAATTCAAATATGCAACTAGATTCATGTCCATGCACATTAATTAGTTCACACCCTTTATACCTTAGTAAATTCTATACATGAAACATAATTTCATTTCAGGTGAAAAGAGTTTTTGGCTTGTGCATTCAAGAATAGGGATACTCTTTCTGCAATATAAGATGATAAGAATAGAAGAGCAGCAAATAGAATGCAGTGAATCACAAGTCCGGGAGTCAAATACTGAAATATTAGTGAAGACTCCAAACTAATGGCATGTTAATCAGAACTGACACATATTCACCATGCAGTGAATGAGAAGGAACCCAACCTGTTTTCAATCGTTTCCTTGAAAAAATTTTCCACATCATCCAGACTATAAGCTCTAAGCGACCAACAAGTTTGTCCTGTATGATTTGCATCCCGATTTCATTTGAAGCACACATTACAAGAGATCATCGAATGATACAGAGAGACCCTCTAGCCTTAAATTAATAGGCAGGTTACAGCAATACACCAACCAAGACAAGAACCGGTACAGAGATAGGCAATAGAATGAATAAAATGTATTCAGTAGAAACAGAGAGAGGTAAATCTAGTCATTGATCAACTGTGGTGGCTAACAAACTAATTAATCAAATAATTGAAAAAGAACCCAAAATCTTGACATTTCTGTACCTTACAAATACAAATTGACTTACCTCATCACATAAGACACCGTTCATGGACCCAGATATGTTATATCTAAAAAATATCTAGTTTACAACCACAGCACATTCTACTGGCACCAATTAACATATTGAAAAGGAAGATATCATTAAATCAGCTACAACAATGTTTGCTCCTTTCTATAAAACAAAAACATCGCCACAAAAAAAAAGAAACTTATAGAATTCCATTGGTATTCTTTACCAGGAGCTCGAAGGGTATTGAGGCCTCTATTAGGGATTAATATCTCTAAACGACCTTTCAAAGGCTTCACAACTTTTTGGAGAAGTTCATGCCTTTCCTTCAAGCTTTGGTGAATCACGCTGGTATCTCCAACATAAAGAATATCAAATGCAACATCTAGGCAATCATGTCAAGGAATGAACACAAGGGTGAATTTGAGAATCCATTAACTTGCCATATCAAAGCACTTGAAAAGAGCTGGTGTTAATTCAACTTTCACTTGAAGAACGTGGGGCAAAAAGGATACAGCATAACTGCATCAGAAGGAAATATACAGTACACTTCAATTAGTGTTTACTCTTCGTATAAGACAATAAACAACATAAAGAAGTGATCAAACCTGTTTATGACTATCCAATCCATCCTTTGCTGCCTTGGCTGCAAAAGGGCAAAATGGAACAAGTAAAATATACAACCAAATTGAAATGTCAAATGATCAGGAAGAAAAAAAAGTTTCACAACCTATTTCCTGATTTGAACCGAATTCAGCAAATCGATTCAAGGAGGTGTCCCAGACCAACATTTCACCATCAAGTATGCACCTGTATCGTGTCACAAGGAAAAATAGCTTGATAAAGAGAGAGAAAGAGAAATCCTTTCCAACTTTCAAAATCTACAGCTATCGATGACATATCACATTCACATGCAAATACACTTATGGTTTGTGTCTTTTATTAGATGTTAGAATAGTTCATTTCATTCCACGCTCTGCCTCACAAGTATGCGGGGACAGTACAGCAGAAAAAGTGTACATTTCTGTTAACAAGTCAGACTCATAGTAATTTTGCCTTCAAAGTCACAGTTCATAACATAGGAAAGGGAAGAAGCAATGCACTACACATAAAGAGTCCAGTTCGTGACGTGTTAGTCAATTGTCTTGCAAGAAATATACTTTACAAATAAGGAGCCAACTGATAGATAATTATGATGAATAAAAAGGAAATCTCACCTATCGGCCAAAACATTGTTTACAATTATCTCTGACATTCCATAGGCATATTCAGAGTGATCAATAAAATTCCTGTGCAAATCATACCGTGAAGCGTCCCAATGTAAGTATTCACACTTGACCAATAACCCAAATAAGCAAGCTTGAACAATTATTTATGATCCATTGCCCAAGCTTTAAATAACCTCAACAAATAGAAAATCTTACCCATGTAAAAGCTTGCAACATTTTAGAATTTTCAGCATGAATTTCAAAAGCAGAAGAATATAGACAAAGGTTATAAAACAGAAAATTTAAGAGAACAAGCTAACAAGACACATAAGTTAAAAATAAAAAATAAAAGAAGACGCATAAAACATTGATGAAAAGGAAACCAGGTCTCACTTGCCTTGAAAAGTAGTGCACATCTGTCCCATTTTTGTGTATTTGGATGCGATCACCATCAAATTTACATTCCACCACAATTTCCTTCCCATGTTGCTTTACAAGATCACAGAAAATAAGTGTGTTGGAGAAAGCAAGAGAAAAAGAGAAATGCAGAACTAAGTTTTCAAATGGAAAAGTCATGTCATTTAGTTCTTTTACAACATAATGATTTCTACAAATCTACCAAAAAAAGATAGACCAGGTAAAACTAGAAGTGTTAATGCATCAAGATAATAAAATTTACCAGCCAGGAGATTACAATTTAGAGAAAAGCATAAATGTTTAGCATTAAGTTGAAAATGAAAAATTATTTCACCTAGTATAGGAGATCAGAATAGTTCAAAGCATAAGCTAAAACAAAACCTTTTTCCATGCAGCATGTGCATCAGTAACTCTCATCGCTAGTTGCGGGCGCACAGCCTTTCCAACTTCAATATCCTGAAAGGTAATGAAATTTCATAACTTCAAAATCATTTTTAAAAATGGAAAGCAAGCAGCAATTGCCAAAAGTAGAATTAAGCAGTTTTAATGCCAGTGAGCAACAACCAAAGTTATGTTTAAGCTTGAAAAATATCTGCTGCCTTCCTTAAAACAATCTATTCATATTTAAATTCACAACATAATTTCCTGATGATGTCAAATCAATTAGATGAGTGCAAGGATTGTTTAAGATAGGACATCATCACAATCACATCTTAGTAGGTCTTATGATCCTTCAATAAATTCCATTGAAGACAAAACCTGGTCTTAACATGTATATCCTACATAAATTCACACTCAATTCCATTCATCTAAATCACACTTCTACATTAAAAAAAGTGAGTTCAAAATGAACAATTTCTCCAGTAACAATGGGTGTGTGTGAGTGTTCATGCTTATGTCATGTTTGAGTGCAAGAGAGCATACATAAGCATCCAGAAAACAATGCCACCCGTATATACAGAACGATTGAATCTGATTCTACGGCACAAAAGGTTTACAAGACTACAATGTCAGTATATAACACACCTGGCGTTTATGCCTTTGGCTTCGGTCTCTCAACCTTTCACAGACCAACTTTAAGTCACACGTGACATTAAACAACTCTTCTGCATCCGGATGGAACTCATGGAATATGCTCTTTTCACTTATTCCCAACTTTAAATCTATAAGGCATCAGTTAAATGTACTTCAGAATCAAAACTAGAAAATTAAGGTTAAATGAAAAGTATTACGGCACTACAGCCTGCAATAGACAATACCTTTAAGAATTATCATGATGATCCACTTCATTTCCTGTGTGTTTGTCTTTTTAATCATAGTAGAAAGAATTGAGGACTTCTCTGTCCTGTTCGTACCAAAGGTAATGATGTCATTCATAGCAAATTTGAGATAACCAAACTAGATGATGAAATCAAACTGTAGACATCTTCCATGAACTAAACCAATGTTAAAAACAAACGAAATACTAGCCTGTTTTCACTCGAAGCCAAACGATCAAGCAAGTCATTCACTTCCCGAATCGTAAGTCCTCCAGAAGACATTCCTTGTCTGCTTTGAAGAACCTGTTATACCACCCAATAATCAAGCCATCCATCGCACAAACAACTACGCATACAAAAAGAGACGGTAAAGGAACACAAAGAATAATGTGAAAAGAAGTCAAACCTCGGAGGCGACGAGAGGGAAGTTACCGACATTGGCGCCAGTCTTCGCACCGCCTTTGCGCCAATTGAAGAGTCGGAGGGCGTCGGCGGACTCCTTCGACATGCCGAGGGCGTCGACAAGAGCGGCAGCGAGGACGGACTCCTTGAGGCCATAGGAGCCTCTCTCCCGGTCGAGTCCAGGAAGAATGAGGCGTATGGGGGCGAAGTAGTCATCGGGACTGCAGAAATTATCGAGAAACTTCCGGAACTTGGCGCGCTTCTTGGCCCAGTACTTTGTCTTCTGTATCCACTCGAACATGCTCACCAATACACTGAACTTCGTTTGTCCGCTCATTTTCTCTATCTATAGATATACCTGTATGTGTATGGATATGTACAAAGAAGCTTGATATCAGTAGTTTGGCTGCTTGGGTGCACGGTGGTTCGTGACTGAAGCTTGCAGAGGAAGACGGTGGAAGAGCCTGAATTTTAATTTTAAACGGGCTCTTGTAGCGGAATTTATTGCATTTATATATGAGCCCGTTAAGAAAGACAAGTTAACCCATTCCAACAAAATCCTAAAAAGTAAGAGAATCTTCGACTTCCACTTTGTGCTCCTAAACCGGAGGCTTCGTACCTTATATGAATAGAGAATGGCCCATAGAAAATGGATCTATGGGAGAGGTCAGACTATGGTCCAGCCCGCTTGTCGTCAACAACATTATCTAATAATAATACATACAAATTATTTATATTTAGAATAATTATAATAAATTATCAATTTAATAGAATTTAATTAACTCATTTTAAACTTAATAATTTAATTAAATTATTAAGTAAATAATATTTGATATATTCATATGTAATGTTTATGTTAGTAAATTTCATATTGCTTTTAATCAAAATTTAAGGAAATATTTCTTTTTAAAATTTTTAAAAATTTCTAAAATTTTATAAATTATATAAGACAACTATATCTTTTATTTTTATTTAATTATCCCGTAAACACTTAAAATTGACAACACATCGGTCTGGCTTGAAGCCTTGAACGGCAACTTAAATTTCTTTTAACTTAGAACCGATTTGTTGCCCTTATATGTAGAAAAATATAATGTTCCTCGTCACGATTCCTATGTGATATGTCTGCTTTTGCAAATTACACTACAGCCCCCCATCTTTATAATATACCCCTTCTAAACAAAATTTTAAAAATTGGACCGGACTCGATAAGTCTTATGGCTGCTTTTACAAATTACAATATGACCCTCCATTTTTATAATATGCCTCTTTTAAATAAAGTTTTAAAAATTAGACTGTTCGATCTGATTAAAAAAGTTTGAACCGGTCAATAGTTCGGTTCTATTTTACCTAATAACTTCTATATATAAAAAACAATTATTTTAAACTTTTTTAAGTTGAACTGAATGGTTCATTTTGATTTTTAAAACCTTGCTTTTTATTAGTATTTCGTGTTTATTCTTCTTCTATCTGCATTCTTAGTTCATGTTTGTGACTTTGTTCTTCTTCTTATTACAAGTATTCCATCTTACGTTTACATGGGTTAGATAAATTTCAATTTCCAAACCTATGATTGAAATAATTCCATTAGTAGATTGGAGCTGGACAAAAATATTTGGAAGACAGTTAACATTAGATTTCGAATAGTTGTAAGAACATAAGCCAAGTGAAGTTTGAAGTTTCTAATAAAATTTTAGATTTCTAATGAAATAGTTGTAAGAATATTTTGGCTCTTAAAATAAATGAAAATATTTGAAGTTTCTAATAAAATTTTAGAATTACTTTTTTCTCACTGACGTATTTGTATTGTCCAAGTGAAGTTTTAAAGAAGAGGAAAATTAATGATCATGAAATAAAATACGGAAGGAACGAAAAAATATATGAACATTCTCAGTGAATTAACCACTACTCATAAACTTCATTATTTGATCCAACGAATGAATTAAACACATTTATTGATAATTAGTTCATATCTTATTTTGATCATATTTAAGTTAAAATTATACTGTATTACAAGCTTATAATTGAGAATAATTTAATACATTACTAATTTGTAATTTATTTTAATGCAGTAAAAGAAGTTAAAGTAAATGCTTTAGATGAAAATGTAATTTACGAATCTTTAAATAGCGTTGGAGAATTTGGAGCTTTTGACGATAATGAGACACAACCTCCTTCAAAAATACATTTTTAATTTTTATTGCTATTTTAATATTTATATTAAGCTCATATTTATTTATTATTAATTCATTATATAATAATAAACATTGATGTATTTTTTATTTAAATAAAATATTTTATTTTTACTTATTCTTACAAGTTTTACTTCTTATTTATTATATACCGATTTTATAGTAGTTTATTGCCGGTTGAATCTCTAAATCTTAAACTTTTTTCCGATCGGTTCAATGTCCAGTCCAATTTTTAAAATATTACTTTTTAATGTCTTATGCATTAATTCGATTCCCCACGTTTAGAGTTCGAAACTATGTGAAAATTTAACTGAACAATCTCACTTTTCATATATTCTTAAACAGACTCGAAAAGGATGGAAGGTAAAAGAAAATAATTAAGTAGGTAAATCGTTAAATGGTACGAACAAAAAAAGAAAGAAATAATGAATGAAAAAAGATATTTAATAATGTATAATAATTAGATGAATAATATTTTTATATTTCTTTTAATAAAAAATTAAAGTCATATATATTTTTATTTTTTCTATTTTTTAAATAATTTTTATTACTATTCTACCGAATGAACCAATTGCACTCTTAAATTAATAATTTATTTTTTATTTTCTTTTGACTTTTTGAACCAACAATTAACTTTTCAATATTATTTTGCAAAAGTTTGTCAAAGAAATTAAATAAAAATTGCGAGCGACGTGAGATAAAGGACAAAAACGGCAGATTTGTACAACATCAGTAGCTATGACCTCTGATTGTAGAAATGCCTAAGAACAATACTCAAAGGTTACCTCTTAGTGTTTGTGGCTAGTTAAATATATTCTTCCTTTTTTATAAATAAAAAATAATTATAAAAATATCAAACCGTCTAGATTAGATTAACCGCAAATATTTTGAACTCATCAAATTTTTAATTCAATTTATAATATTTGTTTTATTTTATTTTAATAAATTTTATTATTAAATTCGATTTGCTTATTAATTAATCAATCAATTTTTATAAATTAAAATAAATAAATTATTATAAGAATATCGTCATTTTTCAGTTTTATTTCAAATTCTTAACATTTATTTAATCTTTATTATAATTTATTTTAGACAATCTAACATTAACTAAATATTTAAATCTTAAACTTCTCGTAGGTTTCATTATCTGACTAAATTTAAAAATATTTTATAAGATAAAGTAAAATTTTCATAATAGTAGTGAATGTTATAGCAATAAGCCAATAACTAACCAATAACAATTATTCCAATACTTTTTTTACTATAAAAGTATGACTTTTAAAAATAGTTCAATTAATAAAATATATCTTTTAAAAGTTTTATAGTTTTATAATTTTGAAAGAATTGAGGAAAGTCGCATAAGTGATTCTCACGCGACTTCATTGTATGTAAAATAAAAGGTGACAATTAAGTGTAAGTATAAACACAAAAAATTATTTATTTAAAATAAATATTTTAAAGTTTAAGAGCTGACTGTTATATATATATATATCAAAATATGCTCTGCCAACAGTACTTTTTCTGGAAAAAGTCGTACATTGGAAGGAATACGGACAAGGTTAATTCGCGTACCTGTCCTTTAAGAGGACGTGTCACCGCGTAAACAGAATGTTACATTTATCTATATTTATAAAAATTAAATGAATAGATGTTCATAAAATAAAATAAAAATAAAATAATAAGAATAAATAATCTGAACCTTATCATCACTCACCAAATAGATAAAATTTAACCGGATAACTTGCCAATGTTATAAAGCTACGTAGTTGTGTGTCTTATCAGTAATAATTAAAAATTGAAATTGTAAAATTTAAAACTTTCTTTAATTTAATTTTCAATTTTAATACTAATTCATTTTAATAATTTTATTATTAAAATCATTTATTTTTGTAAATTAATTAATATTAATAAACTAAAATAAACAATTAATTTTCATTTTAATAAATATCTTTTCAGTTAAATTTTAGCTATTTCAAATAAGTTAGATAAATTTCCTTTTTGAATTATAATCAAACTAGAAAAAGATAAGCTTAAACTTCCTCCATTCACTGACAGGTTTTGGATCTCATGATATTTTCATCGGCAATTACGTATAAGAGAAAATACCGAAGGAAAACAAGAACTTGAGTCACATGTATCGTGAAATTTCTAGTCCCAGAAACCACTACTTTTCTCTGACACTGGTTATCCAATTTCAAAGGCCATGAAAACTCCACCCATCCTCACTAGGGACAAGGCCCTGTCGACCTGGCTTTTGTGGCCATGCCCATGTCTGACCCTTCAAATTTCAGACTTCCCCATTTGGGTCCTCCTCCATCTTAAATATAATAAAATTGCCTATTCTTATCTCAGTTTTCAATTAATTGATTAATTTATTTGGAATTTAAATTGTGTAAGTGATAGGTTTTTCATTTTTGGTTGAGTTCTTACTTATAGTTGTAATCACTGAAAATTTTAAATTTGTATAGACTTAAATCTAAATGATTTTATTTTTATTCAATAATAAAAGATCTTGTAATTAATATAACTTTATTTTAATTAACATTTTGTTGAGTTTTATACTGTTCACAAACTAAAAAAGTTAAGTTGAATCTAAACTATAAAAAATAAGAATGGCCAACCAATCATGCAACTAAACCCTGATTTTTAGGTCACAAACTCTAAATTAATCACAACAACTAACAAAAAGGCAAATTCCGACATAGTCATAGATTATACACAACTTTCTATTTACATTAATTTTTTTGTGACTTGAACCGTGTCTTTTTTATTATAAAAGAGTAATCTTACTAATTATAAACAACAAGTATTTTCTTCGAATTTTTTAGGGTGGTCGAGTTGGTGGAGTTGAGAGAAATGGGGCCAAAATATTTTATATTCGATTCTCCCTACTTACGTTCTCTTGACAGAGTCTATCGTACAGGGCTTGTTTAGTGTGAAATACCCGATTAATGTGATTTGCAGGTTATTGCATTAATCTGAGAGTTTACCTGGTGCTCATTCAAAGAATAATTGATATGATATATTTTATATATTCCTTATTTAGTTTTAGCATTTTAAATTAGATATATAGGATAATTGGAATTATTATATGAATTGACGATTGCATTTACAACAGTTATTCAAAAGGTGAGATCTATTTTGATCATACCTCCTATTTTAAGTGGATTCTTTGAAATTTATTAAGATATGTGAATATCTCCTTGGTGAGGAAGGAGTCTAGAGGTTCACGCAAGTTCACAAAAAATCTGCAGTGAGTATCTTTTGATTAAAGCGGCAAAAATCTGTAGTGTTTATTTTTGGTTCAGCTGGCTATCTACTTGTTTTCATTATTCATTGAATATGGTGTCTCACCTTTGATAGAAAGTGGAAGTAGCCTACATGGGTCACGTATGAAATAAGGTTTTATTGTTTCACTGGCTGCGTATGAATTAATTTTGCATGGATTTAGTGTTGGCTTTATCAAGGTTGTAGAGTGGGCATTGAAATTGGAGCTTCTGTGGTTTTTTTGGTGTCTTGCAATTAAATAGGGAGTGAACATTAAAGTGACGTGGTGTTTTAATTGAAGATTGAAAAGTAAATGCAGATGTGGGTTTGAGAAGTCAAGTATTGTGTTATTTGATGATTGATTTGAGTGGCTTTGATGTGTGCGTGAATCGTTGATTTAGTAAAGGCTTCATATGTCTCTGAAATATATTTTGCTGGGCTGCGTAATCATTCTTTTGGTGCTGATTTTCTGCGGTCTACGTTAATTACTTGTAGCAGTGGACTGTGTAGTTTTCTTGGAAATTTTAGGCAGTATAGGCAGCAATGTGACTTGTTCTACGAAAGAATTAAATATGGCGAAAGTTTCCAACTGAGTTATTTAGAGAAGAAAAATTTATAGGGGAATTTTCCTTGCCTCAAGTATTTTTGTTATTTAAATTTCAGTTGATTAAATACTTGAGCTATTTTATTTATTATTATTTTTGAGTGAAAGTAGTTAGACAAATCCTTTGTTAAGGTTAGTACGAGACGGTTGTATTATTGGGTGTGAAATTCTTTCACTGGAATTGAGGGTGAGAGATAGTGCTAAGTATTGAGTGATGTCGGCTCAGTAAAACCTTGGGTAAAATTATTGTACTTCGGTGAAAGTGATTAAGTTGGATAAGAGACCCGCAGATATAGGCAAGGTATGCCGAATTACGTTACCAAATTTATAATATTTTTACTATTTCGATTTTGCTTGATTTTATTTTGTTGGTGTCAAATAAATTTACAGAAAGTTAGCAAAACTATTAACCCCTTCGATTTTTTAATAATAATTGCGAGTTTCTTCGCTGCAAAAAAAAACTTAAAAAAAGTCTTTCTATGCCATAAAAAACAAGGGCAATCTTTTCACTTGCTCTGGTTGTTCTCATAATTGTATTAAAAACCTGTAGATATTAAAGTTGGCGATGTCTGGGATATTTTTAGATACTTTTCGGAAATAAGCCTGGAAAGGGCTACCTTGGACTCCTAATGTCCAAACACTCAAACAGGCATAGGCTATGAGATTTTATTATTTAAAACAGGATAAACAAATAAAAATCGCAGGCTGCAATGTTGACGTGGCATTAGCATTGACATACATAACAAATTCGAGGATAAAAGTATAAATTGTGTACATGATATAGATTTGGTCTGAATATTGTTAATAAATTAAATAGTCTTAGAATTTAATTAAATTTGAATCAAATGATATAAATTTTAATTTTATTTAAAATTTATTTAAATTGAGATCTTTAAAATTAGAATTAAAATTGATTTTTAATTCAAAATTTAAATTTAGTTTGTTTAATTTATACTTTTGATTAAATTATTTTTTTTATCGATTTCAATTCAGATATGATTAGATTCCAATCTTTTTGTGAATTCCAATAATTACCATTTTTTTGGTTATGCTTTCCAATCTTAGTAATTATTATCTTATCAGTATTGTCAATTCCAATTATGGGGAAAAACCACAAACTTTAAAGAATGGAAGGATGATTGTGCAATTAGTCTAAAAATGGATTGATTTTGTAATCATAAGCCATTGAACGTAATAAGCCCAACGTATGATAGGCATCTGCCACAAGATTAGACACCAAAAAATAAATAAAAATAAAAAGAAGCTTCAATGATTTGGCCTTCTGTGAGATCCAAAAGCCCTCCTTTCTCGAACGGCTATGCATAGATACACGTGATAGCCCTCCAACCAAATAAAGTACAGGCCAAACTAGCCCCACAAAATCCAACCAAACCAATGGGATATTGCCGTGTCATCAGATAAGAGAAATATATGAAACCTTGCAGGGGGTAATGGGTGGTAGAAACTAGAGATAATCCATGCGAGCCCTGATTATGGTTAGATTTCTTATTTGACCGATTTAGCCCTCTGTTTCGATTTAAGAGATCTATGGTACAAAATTTTGATTTTTTTTTTGTTTTTTCATTAGATTTTTTTGTATAAGTGACAATTGACACAATTATTAGGATATTTTTAAATATTATATTATATTAAATATTTATAAAATTAACTTTTTAAAGAATAAATACGTAAACACAATTCTCACATTTTGACAAATATTCATTATGGAATTGTTTATATACTGGCAATTAAGATTCATAAGTTTTAATATACACTTAATTGACAAAAAATTAACAAAATAATAAAACTTATATAATAAGTAAATAATAATTATTAAAATAAAATTATCAAATTACAAAAGATTAAGTATAATTAACCTTTCTTTTCTATCATCAATGCTAATAAGCAGCATACTTTCTCAAAATGAATGAGAAAACCTTAATATTGACAGTAAAATAAATGTTTTGTAATGTCTAACATAATTGCGTGAAAATACAGGAGAACTTTGGCATGTTAAAAAAGAGGAAAAGATACCTATAGGACAGAGCTTGGAGGGTCAATCATGGAAATGAGCACGATGAAATAATTGAAGAGCCAGCGAACAAAACCAAACTACAGGGAGGAGTGTGTGGTCCCTACGTACAAGAGCTACAGCGAGCAACTATTGTCTCTTCCTCTGATTTGTTGTCATCTCCTTTAACTTTACATTCTACGCTAACAGGGATTGTTTGTACTTGTGTGAGCCTGGGTCTCTCTGCTTTTATATCTATTGAACTTGAACGGATCTTTTCTTTTTATCTCCGTCTACCCGTGACTTACTTGGCCCGTGCCGTGCCCACAAGTGTTTGCTTAATTGCTCCTCTTTAGTTTTACTCTCTTCTTCCTCTCTCTTCTGCTGAACTCTTCAGGTTCGGGAGGGTACTAATTCTTAGTCCCTGCTTATCTTTCATTGTATAGCTTTCATTTCTGTTATTGGTTGTGTGGTGATGGGTTTTTCCAGGGTCTTGGAACTATATATGATTCAAGTTTCTCTCTTTGTGGAAGAAGTTAGGTTCGTGAGGATTTTTTGAGAGGTTTTGCCTGAAAAAAAGGGCTCCTGGGGGAAAAAGATATCTGTTTTGTTTCGTGAATTTAGAAAGAGTTTATAGTTTTTTCCCCCTCTTTTCTAAAATATTAGCAATTCTTGGACTTTTCTTCCCTTTTCTTATATTTTGAGATGGAACTTTTGTGGTTGTACTTTTCAGGGTTTAGGGTTTTTGCTACTTTATGTGCCTCCTTAAATTCACTGTGAAAAGTGAAATGTTTAAGCTTAGTCAGAGTACTCCGTACTCTCCTCCTTTCTCAACTGATTCTCCAACTTTCAGGTCACTTCAGAAGAGGGGTTTCTCTTAAAGTTCAGGTTCTCTTTGAATTGGATTATTGTTTCTACATCTTTTGAAACTTCCTCTGCTCTCTTGAACTCAGCCTCCCTCCAAGGTGTTAACTTAAATTCCACTCTTATTATCCATCGACTACATCATTTCTAGATGTTCTTTTGTCTGAATTCCTGGTTATAGAACTTTAAATCCCCAGAATTTTCAGTTCTTTTCTTGCCACCATCAAAATCTGCAATGTCTTCTTCATGTTTAAGTGGAGGTGGCAGAACCTACAGCCTAGATTTAGACATAGTAAAATCCCCTTCTACCTCAACTTGGACATCACAGACGTCGTCCCCATCTTCAACTATCTCTGAATCCAGCAATTCCCCATTAGCAATCTCCACCAGAAAACCTCGAACTCCTCGAAAACGCCCCAACCAAACCTACAACGAAGCAGCTGCCCTGCTCTCGACAGCCTACCCCAACATATTCTCCACCAAACATCTAACCAATCATCGCAATTTCACCAAACCCCAAGACGCTTTCCTTTTGGACGAGTCCTCGGAATTGCTTTTGCCTTTTCGGGTATTCGACAACTCCGGTTTCCCAATCCACCAGTCAATTCGACAGAAACCCAGTTTCTCAAACGAGCCAAAGATTGCAACTTTAAGTAGTTTCTATGACAAACCTTGCCAGACAAGTACTGGGGAATTTGACTCACAAGGTAACTCCATGGAAATGTGTGATGGGTACGAGGAAAGTCTCGACGCAGAGTCAATTCTCGATGAAGAAATCGAAGAGGGTATTGATAGTATAATGGGGAACCTAAGTGTTTTTACCGAAGCCATCGACATTGGAGGCCAGATGAATAGCTTCCCTTATGCGATGGGACTAAGCATTGATAGAAGGTTCCAACTTGGACTTGGACCTGGGGGTGTGAGAGCTTTTAGAAACACTGAAGATGCGAACTGGTGGAATTTTCCAATTGTTGACATGCTTCAAATCTCTCCCAGATTAAACAGCAAGGATTTTAAATCGGACTTGAATCAGGAGTCGGAATTGAAGTCGAAAACGAAGCCGAAGCCGAAGCCGAAGCCAAAATCGAGTTCCAACGAGAAAAAGAAGAAGAAAATTGAGAAACCAGCGGTCGAGTTGAAGAACTCGGAATCGGGGAATGTGAATATAACTCAGCAACCTCCGAATTCTGGGTTACTGTTGAAACTAGACTACGACGACGTTTTAAATGCTTGGTCCGACCGAGGTTTCCCATTTTCCGACGATGGCGACGGCGTCGATGCCTCCGTATGTCTCTCGTCCCTTGCCGGGAAATAAATACTCTTTTTACAGTATACATCGTACAAAGTACTTCTGGCGTGTGACTGCTACGCGCCTTTTTTTTGGGGTCCATATCAAAATTAACTTTTGATAAAGGAAGTATATTTTAATTTCACTAATATTTTGTTGGTTTCATTATTTATCACTAGATTTACTAAAAATTAAGAAAAAAGGAAGGAACTCGACTTTTCACTTTTCAACTTTTGTTGTTCATTGGTGGGTCCAATTGATTTTTTTAATTTTTAATAGTAATATTATAATATTACTACTATTAGTTTATTACTACCTTGTACGTATATAATTATAAGTTTTTCTTTGCTAAGAAATATCAAATTTGAAACTATCAAATTCAAATTTATATTAAATATCCAATAATTCTTTACTTCTAGTTTATCAATGAATTTCATACATAATTTACGGTACATTTTGACTGTTAAAATAAGTTTTAAAAATGTGGAAATGTGTAATAATAAGATTTTTTAAATTTATTGCATTTCTGTGGTGGTGTGCAGGCCAGACTAGCACAGATTGATCTATTCTCAGAGAATGGAGTGAGAGAAGCTAGCGTGTTACGGTACAAGGAAAAGCGACGTACGCGCCTCTTCTCGAAGAAGATCAGGTACCAGGTCCGGAAGGTCAACGCTGATCAACGGCCCAGAATGAAGGTACACCATTTTCTTGTTACTCTTTTCTTTCTTTCGAAATCTCGCGCATAGTTAACTAAAGAAAAGAGAGAAATTTAAAAGTGTAATGTTTTGAAAATTTTTAATTTAGTGTAAATTTTAAAAAATTAATTTACTAATGATAATTTAAATTTTACATAAATAAGATCAAAACAGTGTTTTTATATAAATCAATAAAAATAATCTTTTGATCTTATTTATGCAAATTTTAAAAAATTAATCTTTAAATTTAAAACTTTTAAAAATTAGATATTAAATTGAAAATACGTCATATTTAATGAATAAACTGTATTATTAAATTAAAATTTTGATATTATTAGACAAGTTTTATTAGTTATTAAATTATAAATTTTAACATAATTTTGCATATGTCTTATAAAAGTGAAAATTAATAATCATGAGAATTAATATGTCATTAGCTTGGTTTATTTAGGGGAATATTAATAATAATATAATAAATATAGTAAGAAATGGAAGCCATATCCATTTCTATTCTTTACTGGATTGAGAGTTAGAGAATATTGCTTAAAAAGGATATTAAAATACTATCAATTTAATTATTACATATTGACAAGTATCTTCTTCATTTCTTATATTTCTTTATTTCCATTCTAATTAACGAAGCACCAAAAACAGGCTAGGCCTCGGATTTAATAATATATAATTTATGTAGGAACTATACTTTGCATTTTGACCATGTGTTCTTATAATAATATTGTATTGTGTTTTTTTTTTTTGTGTCATATTTCTTTCAGGGCCGATTCGTGAGACGGCCGGCAAGCAAAATACAAGAAGAGAAGGCACATAAGAAAAGGGGGTTGTGAAAAAGCTTGGGAACATCGCCAATCTCCACTTTTACTCATTTTGTTTCTTTTTATTTTAGCTTTTTTTATTTTCATTTTATTTGCTTATTATCTTACACCCCACCGAAGACTAATTTTCGAGGGAAAAAGAGAGAGAGAGAGATAGAGAACAGATGACTCGGCCTAGACTTCGGTTTTATAAAAGTTTCCCTTTTGTTCCCTAGTTTTTGAGAAGACACCCTTACTTTACTATTCCTTTGGTCCTCCTAATCCGTACCGTTCTAAGGGGACAAAATGATGCGTTCCATAACGAGAGGTTATTACCTGTTTTGAACTGGGATCAAAACCTCTATAAATACAAGGCCCATGGACTCGACCGGAATCAGTTAAGATTTGGTTTTCTTTTTTACTTAGAATATAAACAAACGACGATCTCCTGGAGATTAGGCCTTGGGTTTATGATAGGCAAATGAAGGCCGAGGGCAATCTGACCGATCAAAGAGTGATGAGGAGTGGAAGCGGGAAGTGGCGAGCGACGGAAGACGAAAATCAATAAATCATATGGATCTGCGTCCTGTTATTTCACTCCAACGGTAATAACAAACCCAAACCCTACTCTTATTCTAAGGCCGGAACCCTAGAAGCCGAGACCGTTAGTTATTCATAAATTAGCTAGGATATCGGAGATAGGCTCATAGCCTCTCATGGTCCACTAGAGCAAATTGGGGAAAACACGATCGTGGGTTTCTGGTAGTCTTTTAGAGCCATTTGGCGTAAAGACTATCCCAAGATTCAACGGTAACAACAATCATGGCAAAACGAGGAGGTGAACTGCAGTAAGCAGACCTCGCTAAGCTTTTTATTCTCCCCAGTGCCGAAACCCTAGAATTGAAACCCTGGACTTTTTATAGTTTGAATTTCTGGTGCAAACTGTGGGGCAATTAGTTTGTGTGGAATTAAGAAGAATATCCCTTCCCGTAATGTTGATAATTCGCCCATCTCATACGATTTCATTCTCGATTTTACAAGAGAAAAAGGAGCTATACGGGACAACTTTGATACGTGCGTTTATCTGGAAATTGGGGCGATAACCTTGACGGGGAGCTAGCCTTAATGCCTATGCTTTTGATTTCTCGTGTACAATTAACAATGAGATTTATTACGGGTTTCCTCTTATTGAATTAGAACTTGATCATGTGGAATTGAGTTAGACCTGATTAGGAAGATAGTTAAGGCTTCTAAAGATATTTGCTGAGTTAACTGAAACACTTTGATGAATTGATATTTAGTACGATTTTTTGGGAACTAGTGCTCTAGATACGTTCTAAGAGAATTTTTGCTTAAAAACGATATGCAATGGGGACCATTGTAGATGTATCTGCTTCTCTTCGGGCGAGCAACAACCCAAGCAAAAGGATCTTTAGTAATAAATTGGGCAGGAATTGGTGCTTGCTCTTGTCTGGTAAAATATTTAAAAGGGCATCATAAGTGTTTACAACCATGATGGAGGAAATCTGGATTAGTTTACAAAGTGCAGTTGTGTAAAATACAATTCACCTTCAATCAATACTAGTAACTGAAAGGTTTGTTGGTATTGGTTATTCAAACACCAAGGCTGTACTCTGTCTTTGAAGTGGTGAGTAATACATCTCCTTAGTCCTGACGAGGGAAAAGCTGATGAACTCCGATTAGGTTATCAATGGCAATCACAGAGATTATAGCTACGTTTATGTGATTTATTCTACCATAAATAGTCTAGTAACTGTATATATTCTTAGCTATAACAGAATATCATTAGTCAACGTATTAGCTTTGTATATATGGTTAGCCAAAACAGATTGTACAACAATTCTTATTTAACGGAAAAGATTCTCAAAGGGGGGCATTCGGCCTTTTACTCAAATATTATTATGGTATCAGACCCTAACAGCAGAGTACTCTAATTGCTGTTAGCCTATGATTTCAGTTTCACTTTTTGAAGAATTCTAGAAAATTTTGGATTTTTTTTGGGAATGGCTATGGAAAATATAGGTGGTAAACTACACACAAAAACTTTAGCTATCATATTCAGAGGGAAGAATTATGCTATATGGGAATTTCAATTTAGAATGTTTTTTAAAGGAAAAGAACTTTGGAGTCATATTGACGGGCTATCTACTGCACTCGAGGATGCTAAGGAACTTGCCTAATGGGCAGCAAAGGATGCTAGAATCATCTCTTGGATTCTTGCATCCATCGAACTGCATATGGTGAACAATTGTAGGGAAGGAAGTATGAAATTATCTAAAGCACATATACCATCAAGAAAATACTGCGATACACTTCCAACTTGAATTTGAGATAAGTAAATTCAGTCAAGGCAATCTCTCCATTGACTAGTATTGTTATGGATTTATTAACCTATGCAGTAAATATTCATAGATAATATATTCTAAGGTATCTAAGGAAGCTTTAACAAGTCTTCAAGTTGTTCATGAAGTTAGCAAGCGAGATCAGTTTTTAATAAAACTGAGACCAAAATTTGAGACTGCTTGAGCTGGTTTACTGAATAGAATTCAAGTTCCTTCTTTAGATGTATGTATTGGAGAATTATTGTGTGAAGAACAAAGGTTGGCTATTCAAGCTATTCTTATTGACTCTAAGGAGACATCAACTCCTATCAACGTTGCTTATGCTACCCAAGGAAAGAATCGAGGGAAAGGACCTATGCAGTGTTACTGTTGCAAGGAATATAGACATATTGCTCACGATTGTAGTAAGAAATTATATAATTACAGTAAACAAAATGACCACATAATCAAAGAATGTCCTACTCGTCCTTAAAATAAGAAAGTTCAAGCTTTTCAAGTTGTTGTTTTTGTATCTAACATTAGCAATTCTACATCAACAGCCGCTAGCACCAATTGATCTACCATTACTCAAGAAATGGTCCAACAATTGATTCTCAATGCATTCTTTGCTCTTGGACTCTAGGGTCTAAGGTAAGACCGTTCCTTCTTTTTAGATTGTTGATTACAAGGCATCCAATCATGTGACGGACTTATCTGAATTGTTACATAATATTCAACCATATACTTGTATGCAAGATATCCAATTGCTTATGATAGCAAGCTTCTAATCATAACCATTTGTCATTTGGACCTTTTTTTCGTCATGTATTTATTTCTCCTGGAATGTCTACTAATTTAAGCTTAGTTGGATAAATGGTGGATAATAATTGTAATATGCATTCTTGTGCAGGATCAGGTATCGGGGAAAGTGATCGCAAGGGAGCCTAAAGTGGGAAGAGTTTTTCCATTGCAGTTTATCATTCCTAGAACTTTGCCTTTGGCCTCTATTATTATTAAAAATAAGGTTGCACTTTGGCATAAACGATTGGGTCATCTAAATAATGTGATTTGTTTAATTTAATGAAGCATGGTTTACTTGGTACAAACAATCAGCATTCTTCTACTAGATTACCTCTTGAATGTTCCACTTGCAAACTTGGGAAAAGTAAAATATTACCATTCCCTACTTATGGTAGTTGCGCCAATAAATGTTTTAAGATCATAACCTTTGATGTTTGGGGTGTTACTCCTATCTTTTCACATATATAATATAGGTACTTTTTGATGTTCATTGACGACTATAACTGTTTGATGTGGATATACTTTTCAAAACTTGTTGGCTTACATTAAGACACAATTTACCACTTGCATTAAGGTGTTATGATATGACACGAATTTTAAGTTTTTTTGCAATACAAAGGCATCATATCTCAAAGATCATGTTCTTGAACGTAAAAACTTAAATAAGTCCCATTACGAAGGAAAATACTTTGTGATTTATGGATGGTGGATTTTCATGGCCCGAAAGTCTTGTAATATAATAAATGATTATTATTTTTAAAATAATTAAATCAACATTTTTAATTAATATTTATTATATTATGAGGTTTGCGGGCCATAGTTGATCATCATTTACAAGTCTGTTGAATCCAATTGTGAGTAGACTGTAACGCCCCATATTAGGGGTTAGAATATTAGGAAAATTCAGTAAATTTTATGCTTTGCATATTTGAATATTTGCTTATTTGTGCGTAAGCATTTTGGACACGTATAATTATTGTGTATGCATTTATGACATTTTTCGGGTACAATTGAGTTGTTAAATGTGATTAAATTGTGTTGTGGTCAATTTGGTGTATTTCGGATATTTTAGAATTTTCGGTGAATTTGGAAAAAATATTGAAAGTTGGACCCAATCCTAGTGTGACATATGGACTGATTAAAGATTGACATGTAGCATCATTCACTGTGTGACAAATGGCTTGACATATTGGAGACATGTGGTAGCTTGTATGAAGGACAAATGGCTCACATGCATAGAGCCATGTGTTAAATTGACAGTAACCCACGTAGGCACATGTTTAGGTAAGGAAATTTCTGCAGTTGCATGTTCTTCATTGGAGTTGTTCTTCTTCCTCACCGAAAACACCAAATTGATTCTATTGAGAAATTGGCTTTTGAATCTTACATCAAAGTAATAATTTTATTACTTAGAAAGTGTTTATTATGTTATCTTTGGTTTTCTTCATCCACCAAGAACTTCATTGCTAAAATTGGAGTTGAACCAAGTAAGTGTTGTTTCATGCAATCCAGTGAATATATGCTCTGTTTCCCTCAGTACATGCATGGTTTTGAGTGTTTATAGAAATGAATTGAATAAGTTTGATGATGCTTGAATAATTGAAAATGAAATTGTGCTTGGGGGGTGTAAGATGGGTAGCTTTGATGGTGTTCAGAATTGGTTAAATGAGGTTAAGGTATAGAGGAAGATAAGAATGTAAAATATGCAGTAGCGAGAGAAAGCTTGTATAAGGAATCGGTTTTTAGTGTTTAAATATAGATGCGATTTGTTTGAGTTGTGATGAGCTGAAATGGAAGTAGAAGAATTGATTTAAGTGTGTTATGTGTTCGTTGAATAAAATGGAAGTGAGAAAATCTGGGAAAAGAATGAAAGAAGAAGAAGATGATTAACGTAGTAGAGTTCGTCGCGGCCAACTTGGAGGATTTTAGTTCTGTGAAAGTTTGTCGCCGCGACAAACTTTTAAGAAAGGTCGAAGAATTCTGCTATCTGGAAAGTTCGCCGCGGCGAACTTTCCTTACAGCTGAAATATATTTTGGTATTTTAGGCATAACTTTCTCGATAGTTATCCGAATAGAGTGATTTTTAATTTGGAGTAAACTAGAGACATAAGGCTACAAATTGTCTAAAGAGATTAAATTCTAATTTTGCATCTAAGAATTTCATAATTTGATTGGAAGTTGAGATAAGAATTTTGATGAAGCTCAATAACAACCTGAAATCTTTTTAGTATAACTTTTAGTATACTAAACCAAATTGGACAAATTTGGTATCATTGAAAACCTAAGACAAAGAGGGAAAACTTTCTAGAAGGAAGTATTACCTAATTACCTTGACTACTTAATGAGAATAATTGAGCAAGGTGGACGCGAAAGTTGAGTGTAAAATAAATCTGGATTAAGGAATTGGGGTTGGTTTCACATGAATGATAATGTCAAAAGATTAGGGTTTAGAAACTCAGATTTTTGTCATGAACATGCATCATACATATTAAATATACATGAGTGTGCATAATTGAATTCATAATTGTGCACAATAGTAATATATGTTTGTATTAAATGTTTTAGAGAAACCTTTAGAGCGACCGATTTTAGACATTGTCGGGACTTCGAGGCAATAAACAATAAGGGAGCTTTTGTAAGTAATCCTAGACGGTATTTTGTGTGAGTAATTTAGATGGTCAAATTTGGATAGTTTTGCTTTGACTGTCATGTTTGCTACTAGTTTTGGTCCATTGAATGATTTGCAAAGTTGTCAAATTGATATGTTGAATTTTTGGCATGAAAGCAATGATTGGCTAATTATGTTGAACATGAAATGATTTTTTTTAGTTTTAAAACTGTTAAGCCGTAGTCATCGGTAAATAGGCATGCTTAGAAGGATCTGCAGTTGCTCCTATTATTGACACCTTGATGTCTCATGTATCGACACTTCGGTGTCTTCTGTATTGACACTTCGATATCTCCTGATATCGAGACATATGTCTCTCCTGCTGATACCAATCATGGTATCTCCTGTACAAGTCCCGTTACCCGCTTCTATAAATGGATTTAACAGCCATATGATTTTGTATTTTGGTTTTTGTTTGACTCAGATATAAATAACAAATTGTGTTCTGATTATGAAGGGTTAATACCCTCTTTTGAGCCTCAGTTATCTTTTCTGTATAATCCGTTTGAGATCCAATATTATATGTTTGAATTGTTCGTTCCGATAAACTGTTAATGCATGCTTCTGATATATCATGTTTGTGTATAATTAGTTGTCAGTTTATGCATAGATTAGTTATTACTCACTAAGTTATATGCTTAGCACGATAGATTTGCCCTGTGTAGGTTCAGAGAGAAGGACATAAGGACTGGGACAAGTCAACCACAGTGACCAATGGAGTCTGAGTCTTATTTTTATTAAAATTGTATTTTTGAAGTTTGTTTTTGGCTTGTCCTTGATGTATATGACTTTGGATTTATTTGAAAGTTTGTAATGACCTTAATTTAGGCTAGTTCCGGTTTGGAACAAGTTATAATTAAGCTTAATGTATTGTGATGTATGTTTTCTCCGAATTACTTCTGCTTTAAGCTATTAAGATTGCATGAACAATGTTTCGTATGTTTTGGTTTTGTTTCGATTCTGTATGCATGTATGTTATGTTGTCTACGTGGCGCCCCCGTATCCTCTTAGGGGGTATTAGGACGTCACATAGACGTTCTGACTCAGTCATAATTACTAGGAGGTTCAATAGGTATTTTTATTGTAGACATTGATAAGTGGTTAGAGGGCGTTAGTGCATACCGTTAAAATAAAGGCCATGTTTGGCAATCGGCCAATTGCATTAGCTATTAGCTTATAGGTGATTATATCAACTGATTTGACTAGCTGATTACATTAGTTGTTTAGTATTAGCTGTTTATGTATAAAAAAACTTATGAGGACATGACTTTAAAAAATTATAAGGATGTGAATATTATATATTTTAGTATTTTATTGAATATTCTTATAGGAATTTAGATTTTAGATATTAAATTATACAAAAATTAAGTTTATAACTCTAATAAAAAATATAGAACATATAATAATAATAATAATAATAATAATAACGTTAATAATAATGATAACAATAACAACAACAACAACAACAACAACAACAACAACAATAATAATAAATATGTTAACTTTAATTTAATAGTTATCAACTTGAATATGTTTAAAGAAAAATATAAAAATTACATACATGAAGAAAATTTTACTTAATAAATAAAGAAAAAAATTTCTTCATTGTGTATGACTTAAATATGACATTAGTCATTTAGTATATTTAAAATAAATGAGTTTGGCGGTTTACTTAAGAAATATATTAAGTATGGAGGACTAAAAAATGTCAACTTATGCCTAGCAGAAATTTTTTCTTCCCTTTCCCAATTTACAAAATAAAGTTTAACTTTAAATACTTATTAAGACATTAGAGAAATACTTTGTTATGTTTAAGATTAAATTGTTAAACATTTAACTAATTAATTTTAATTTGAATAAAATCTTGTTAAATATAAATATATACAAATAATTACAAGTTTCATTTTTTAAACTCAAATTTTCCAATCTATTTATTTTCTTATTTAATTTTCAATGCCTAAATTACATTCATATTGAGTCAACTTACTCACACATTTCTAACTTTCAAACTTAAATTTCTAAAATATCAACTCACAATCAATTTTAACAATTCCAACTTTCAAACCATTCATAAATTCCACGACACAACACATCCAAAACATCATGTAAATTACAATTTGGTTTGGTAGTCGAGTTGGGTAGGATTTTTTGGAATGGGTTGGGTCAAAAAATCATATCTAAAATTTATGATTTCAATAATAAGTAAGTAGTGACCAATGATGGTGGAGGAGAGTAGGGGCTAGGCGTGGTAGAGAGGAAGAGTAATAGGGGGAGATGCAGTGGAGAGGGAGATCAGCAAGGCGGAGGCGCGGTGGAGAGGGAAATCAGCAGGCGTGAGAAGACGACAGTGAGTGGAGAATCGTTGGGAGGATTTAGAAAATTTTTTGAAGGTAAGAGAGGTCTGCGGGTGGGCAAATTTGACATATAAGTTTGGGGTAATCAACTTGCTATTTACAAACAGCTTGTTATTTTTAACTAGTTGGGTTGAATCAGCTAACTCAACTAACCAACAACAGACAAATTTAATAACTGTTAGATGAAGTCAAACATCTAATTTTGGTCAATCAGCTAATTATTAGCTGATCATTTACCAACCAACAATGACAAATTTTTATAGGATCTGCCAAGAATTGTCTGGACTTTGGAGACTGAATTTATGATACTGTATGATGCGTGGAAAACACAAATAAGTTTTATCTTGAAAATTTTAACACTTCTAATATAAAACTTAACATGAGTTTAAAACGATTCAAATTATAATTTCTAAATATCTGAACTCATATAGCGATATTTTGAATTCATGTATTTAGTGATAATGATATACATTAAGATAATATTGCCTAATACAACCATTTAAATATAAAAAATTTATATTTATTTTTCTCCTTTGCAAATGAAGGACAATTTTGAATTCGTGCTGATAACGTCTTTCATTCTCTTGTTTATTCCTATTTGGGTATTTTATTTACAACACGTTATCAGCACGATCAAGACTCTATTGACGTAGCAAATTTCCCAAGCACAATCAAGATCTAAAGGTGAAGGA
>JANIJH010000008.1:1927019-1961436 GCA_024520975.1 Erythroxylum areolatum
GACTCCTTATTTGGAAATATCCCTAATATAGCTAGATATTACAGCTAAGGATAATCCCTTAATTAAGGGACTATCTATTATTACGGGATTCTCTACAAGAACACAAGCTCATCTCTGCATGCTTTATAGCTTCTCACAACTCCTTTAATCGCATTTTGTACATTGTTCTTTTCCATTGTGGGTCACAATAGAACTTTTTAGCGTGCATGAGAAGCAATAGTTTCTTAATTACTAGCATGGCTGGTCAAACTTGCTCATATGATCTGTTTGCTGAGATGATATGACATTGTTTGGAAGTAGTTTTCATATCTGTTACAATCCTTACTGTCGCATTTCTTGCACTTAACAGTTAAAAAGAGGACTGCAAATGTGACCTTTTTATCTTTGAGAGTTAACTTCTCTATGCAGTATCTTACTCTGTTGCTTTCATGTTACTTACAAGCGTAACTTGAAACCTTAGTTCGAGTTGTTTTAGTATTTGTGGAAAACTGTATAGTTAGGAGACTATTTTAGGAAAATATATTGTAACATATTGTATCCTTAAGTTAGGATATTATTGGTCAAGATTCTAATAGGATTGGCTAAGATTCTGATAAGATACTCCATGATTTATGAGTATCTACCAGATTTGGATACTAGGTTTTTGTATATATATTTCGCTAGTAGTGCTGTAACAAAAACACGAGGAAATACACTTTCTGCTTAATTTCTGACATGGTATCAGAGCTTTAGGTTCAATAACCTGACCATATTCTGGCCTTCATCACCATATTTTTCCAGCCTTCATTGCTGAAAAATTTTTCCTTCCATGTACACATTCTCTTCTTCTTCTTATGTCTCCCACATAATTTGGCCTTAATCGCCCAAAATCTTGTCAAGCAAGATGTCAGAAATCGGGGAGACTACGATTAAGAGTGGGGAGACTGCCAAAACCCAATCGGAAGAGGTAATCCGAACCCAACAACTTGGAGAATTGCAGATCATTCTAGCTACCTACAGATTAGATGGAAAAAATTATCTCAAATGGTCTCAACTCACCCGACTTGTGCTGAAAGG
Source organism: Erythroxylum areolatum (assembly GCA_024520975.1). Classification (NCBI taxonomy): domain Eukaryota; kingdom Viridiplantae; phylum Streptophyta; class Magnoliopsida; order Malpighiales; family Erythroxylaceae; genus Erythroxylum; species Erythroxylum areolatum. The sequence goes on from JANIJH010000008.1 coordinate 1,928,076, forward strand.
AAAGGGGAAGATTAGTCATCTCACGGATGTAGGGCCTAAATCAGGGGATCTGCAATTTGAAGCATGGGATGAAGAAGACGCTATGATTATGCCATGGTTGTGGGGGTCTATGGTCCCAGAAATCAGTGAGACGTGTATGTTTTTGGCCACTGCCAAGGACATATGGATGCAATCCGACAAACTTATTCCAAGGCTAGAGATGCGGCACAAGTGTATGAAGTAAAGGTGGAAATTGTTGCAGCAAAATAAGGAAACAAAACAGTCACAAAATACGCAAATCAATTGAAATTCTTGTGGCAGGAATTGGATCGCTACCGGGTGATAAAAACCAAGTGTCCCGAAGATGTAGCAGTTCTAAAAACCTTATTGAACAGGATAGAGTTTATGATTTTCTGGTTGGACTAAATCCAGAATTTGATCAAGTAAGGATACAAATTCTTGGGATGCCAGACGTTCCATGTTTTAATGAGGTAATGACTTTAATCTGAAGTGAAGAAAGTAGGAGAGGGCTGATACTGGAATCGCAAATCATTGACAGTTTAGCTATGGTGGCTAGTAATAGCAAATCAACCGCAAATACGGAGAGAGGAGTAGTTTTTGAAGGAAGGAAGAACAATCAGTCGAAGCCTCAAAATCGTGATGAATTATGGTGTACTTATTGCAAGAAACATCGACATACACGTGAGAAATGGTGGAAACTTAATGGAAAGCCTTCAAGCCGTTAGTGGGGTCAGAAGGGAGATCAGCCACGAAACGATGGACAAGTGCACATTGCTGCTGTATCACTAGACGAATCAGTATCACAAGAGCTGAGTAGCCTCACAAAGAAGAAATTGAGAGGGTGAGATCACTTATTAGCAGCCGTGGGAAAACTGAAACCTTCAGGTACTTGTTCTTTGGCATATTCAGGTGAGTTTCCTCTTTCTCTTGGATTAAATGCGTCGAGTACAACCTTCACTAACTCCTGGGTCATGGATTCAGGAGCAATTGACCATATGACCCACTCATCCAATATCTTTTTAACTTACTCCCCATGTCTAAGTAGTAAGAAAATAGCCACAGCTGATGGATCCTTAAGCACTGTAGCCGCTATAGGTGATGTCAAAATAAGCCCATCAGTAATTCTACGAAATGTTCTTCATGTTCCTAAATTGACCACAAACCTTGTTTCCATATAGAAACTCACCCAAGATTTATCTTGTAATGTAATTTTTTACAGTAACTATTGTGTATTTTAAGACAAGGATTCGAGGAGGATGATTGGACGTGTTAGGGAATGGGATGACCTTTACTATCTAGAAACACTAGGCCAACTAAACATGAACAAGAGTAGGTTTCCACCTTCCTTCATTTCAAAACTTGTTTCTTTCAATAAAGAGAAAATTTTGCTTCATCATTATCGACTTGGGCATCCATCATTTAGGATTGTTCATATTATGTTTCCCTCTTTGTTTAAAGGTTTAGATGTTGAAAACTTTCATTGTGAGTTGTGCGAGATTGCTAAACACAAACGTGTACCTTTTTCAAGTAGTAATAAAAGAAGTTCTATTCCTTTCTATCTCATTCACAGTGATATTTAGGGTCCATCTAATGACTCTAATGTTTATGGGGCAAAGTGGTTTATTTCTTTCATTGATGATTGTACACGTGTTACATGGATTTTTTTTGCTCAAACATAAGTCTAATGTTAGTACCGTACTCCCAAACTTCTGTACCGTACTCCCAAACTTCTGTTCCATGATCAAGAACCAATTTGGGGTCAATATTAAAAGATTTAGGTCCGATAATGCCAGGGACTACTTCAATCAAACTCTTACCCTATTCTTTCAAAAAGAGGGAATAATTCGTGAGTCTTCTTGTGTAAGAACTCCACAACAAAACGGGGTAGCAGAATGGAAAAATGGACAACTCCTTGAGAAAACCCGAGCCCTTTTATTTCAAACCATGTGTCTAAAGTTTTTTGGGGAGAAGCAATTCTTACCGCCACTCATCTCATAAATTGTTTGCCCTCTCGAATCTTAGGTTTTAAGAGTCCTATGGACATTCTTTCAACTTTTTACCCAAACCAAAACACTACAAATAACCTTGTCCCTAAAGCCTTCGGGTGCACATCCCTTGTCCATGTCCACAGTCAAAACAGGGGGAAATTAGATCCAAGGGCTCTAAAGTGTGTCTTTGTGGGTTATTCGTCAACTCAGAAAGGGTACAAGTGTTACCGTCCTCCATCAAAGAAATTCTATGTCTCGGTAGATGTCATATTCAATGAACAACAACCTTATTTCACCAATCCTTATCTTCAAGGGGAGGATTTAACTAGAGAAGATAAGGAAGACTTTTTGCCTGATCTGTCATTGTCTAAAACTCCATCTGATCCTCCTACATCTACTTCCGCACCTCCTTGTTCATCTGATTCTTCTTCACCTCTTTGTTCATCCAAAACATCTAATGAACCACAAGAAAAACCTGACGTAAGATTTGGCAAAGGTAAAGTATACACAAGAAGGAATACGACCATACTGGAACCTATGCAAGTCCAGAAGTCCATCTCTGATCCTTTGAATGAGGTAACAATTTCTAACTCTCCATTACAAGACGAATTTCATGAGAATAACAATGACCAGGACCTTCCAATTTCCATTAGGAAAGGAACCAGAGAGTGTACAAAATGACCATTATACCCTCTTGCACATTTTCTGTCGTTTAAGAATTTTTCATCATCTCATAGAGCTTTCCTTGTAAGCCTGAATACCATCACCATTCCTACCACCCTATTTGAGGCTTTGTCTGATGGAAAATGGAAACAAGCTACGAATGTAGAGTTGGAGGCATTAGAGAAGAACAAAACTTGGGAGTTGGTTAACCAGTAGGAAAGAAACCGGTGGGTTGTAAGTGGGTGTATACTGTAAAGTATAAAGCAGATGGGTTGATTGAGAGATACAAGGCACGACTAGTGACCAAGGGGTATACACAAACTTATGGAATTGATTATCTAGAGACCTTTGCTCCTATTGCAAAGATGAACACAGTTGGAGTGTTGTTTTCACTTGCAGCTAACTTTGGTTTGAATTTGCAACAGTTCGATGTCAAGAATGCATTCTTATATAAAGATCTAGAGGAGGAGATATACACGGAGATTCCGCCTGGTTATAAGAATAACTTAGCTACTAATACTGTGTGTAAATTGAAAAAGGCATTGTATGGCCTCAAGCAATCACCACGGGCATGGTTTGGTAGATTTGCAAGAGTTATGTTGCCCATAGGGTACAAACAAAGCCAAGGAGACCATACACTATTCATTAAACACTCTCCCTCAGGGGGAGTTATAGTTCTTTTGGTGTATGTTGATGAAATAATAGTAACAGGAGATGATGTGAAGGAAAAAAAAGGTTTTGGGTCAATGTTTGGCTAAGGAATTTGAGATCAAGGCATTGGGAAGGCTGAAATATTTTCTCGGGATTGAAGTTGCTCACTCTAGGACGGGAATTTTTATCTCTCAACAGAATTATGTTACAGATCTTCTCAAAGAAATAGGCAATACAACATGCAAACCAGGAAGTACTCCTATGGATTCCTTAAGCTTGGAAAGGCAGAGGAGGATGCAATGGTAGATAGAGAAACGTATCAACGCCTGCTAGGGAAAGTCATTTACTTATTGCACACACGACCAGATATAGCATATGCTGTAAGTGTGATTAGTCAGTTCATGCATAACCCAAAGAAAGTTCATCTGCAAGCAGCTCACAGAGTATTACATTATCTCAAAGGAACATCGGGGAAAGGTATTTTGTTTAAGAGGAATGGGGGATTGGTACTTGAAGCGTCACTGATGCTGATTATGCTGGTTCAATTGTTGATAGAAGATCGACGTCAGGATATTACACCTTCCTTGGTGGAAACCTTGTGACATGGAGAAGTAAAAGACAAAGAGTGGCAGCTCGGTCAATTGCAGAAGCCGAATTTCGGGCAATGGCTCAAGGTTTATGTGAACTACTTTGGTTGAAGATCATCCTTGAAGACTTGAAGATTAAATGGGACGGTCATATGAGACTCTATTCGATAACAAGTATGCGATAAGTATAGCTCACAATCCGGTACAACATGACCAAACCAAGCACATCGAAATCGACAGGCACTTTATCAAGGAGAAGCTGGAGAGTGGACTGATTTGTACTCCTTATGTGTCTACACATGGTCAACTTGCTGATATTCTTACCAAAGGGTTAAGCAGTTCAGTTTTTCAGAGGAGAATACCTATTCACAGGCTTGAGGGGGAGTGTGGAAAAACTGTATAGTTAGGAGACTATTTTTGGAAAATATATTGGAACAGATTGTATCCTTAAGTTAGGATATTATTGGTCAAGATTCTGATAGGATTGGCTAAGATTCTGATAAGATACTCCATGATTTATGGGTATTTACCAGATTTGGATACTAAGCTTTTGTATATATATTTAGCTAGTAGTGCTGTAACAAAAACCCATAAGGAAATACACTTTTTTGCTTAATTTCTGACAGTATTAAATGGAACAAATTGTTTCTTCTCCGCCAAATGGTCATATTGCCTGTCTATACCTTTAGGTTTGTGCTGTTCTTTGTTGGCTTTCTTTCCCACTGTGTTTACTCTTCCTAACAATTTCTCATGGCCTCAGGTGATTATGCTTTATGGGACTTTGGTCTTGATGATTTAAAGTCAGTGGAGTTGGGATACATATCTCCTAAATTACATGAACTACTTCAACTTTTCATATCATTTGGGTAATAAGTATCATCCTGAAGAAAAACCACAAAGTATTTAAATTGGAAGATACTTTAGGATTTTAGCCAAGTTATTTACTCGTCCTTTTTTTCGTGGTTGCAGGAGAGCTAGGCAAGTATTGTGCCTCATTTTTGTTGAAAGAATTGTGACTGCAAAAGTAATTCAAAGATTTGTGAAGAAAGTTCCATTTTTGGCACATTTTTCTGTTTCATACTTGACAGGAAGTAATACATCAGTTGATGCACTCACACAAAATGTACAAAAGGAAAAATTAGAATCATTTCGTTCTGGGAAGGTTTAAGATCTTTATTGTGTCAGATTTACTCAATTGAAAACTCTGTTGATGTTGGATCTAGAAAAAATATAATTTTCTTCTGTGTAGGTCAATCTATTATTTGCCACCGATGTGTTGGAGGAGGGAATTCATGTGCCCAATTGCTCCTCTGTAATACGATTTGATTTGCCCAAGACAGTCCGTAGTTACGTCCAATCTCGAGGTCGAGCTCGACAAAATGATTCCGAATATATACTCATGCTTGAGAGGTGATGACCTTAGCATCACCGTCTTTCTAATATTTGACTAGAAATTTCAAATGAGTTTTTAATGTGTTTATTGCTTCATTATTGTTGTATTACTCAGCTGACTTTGATGGTGTATACAACTGACAGGGGAAACATGAAACAGAGGGATCAACTATTTGATATAATCAGGAGTGAATGGTCAATGACAGAAATGGCTGTAAATAGAGACCCCAATTTATGGACTCCAAAAGTGTGTAGCAATGAGGAAACAAAGTCATATGTTGTAGATCTGACCGGAGCATCAATTACAGCAGATTCTAGTGTTAGCCTTATATATCAGTATTGTGAAAAGCTTCCTGGTGACAGGTATCAAATGTTTTTCTAATCAGTTGCAGTATTGGAATGCTTTATGCTGTCTTTGCTGTAGCATGTATGTGTTGCAGCCATGATCTTTCATTAAATCTTGTTGGTTATCATGTTACTTAGGTACTATACACCAAGGCCAACTTTTGAGGTAAAATTTCTAGGACAATCTTGCCAGTGTACATTAGAACTACCTCCAAATGCAGCTTTTCAGACAATAGTTGGTCCAGTATCTAGGAACCAACAATTAGCTAAGCAGCATGTATGCCTGGAAGCTTGTAAAAAACTGCACCAATTGGGTGCTTTGGATGATCATCTTCTACCAGCCATTGAACATCCTTCAGAAAATGATTTTGCTGCAAAAGATAAAGTAATTTCTGGGGGTGCAGGTATGTATTTACTTTAACCCTGTGGTAAAAAGTGAAAAGAATATTTCAGTGATAAACTCCTGCATAATCTTTTGACTTCTAGAATGATGTTTAAAATTCAACTGATAACCTTTTGCCTTTTAATTATCAGTTAATTATTCATGCTGAAATTAGGTGGATAGAATCATAGCTCTTCAATTTTAATCTAATTAATGTCTAGAAAGGGCTAAAGAATTAACAGGGACATACTGTTTATGTGAACCTCGATCTTTATATGAAGGGACTACCAAAAGAAAGGAATTACATGGAACAACTTTGATTCGTGCTCTATCTGGAAATTGGATTGACAACCTTGATGGAGCTACCTTTTATGCTTATAAATTTCACTTCTCATGCAACGTTAAAAGTGAGATTTATTCTGGGTTTGTACTTCTCATTGAATCAAAACTTGATGATGATGTGGGAGATATCGAGTTTGACCTTTACTTAATTGGGAAGATGGTTAAAGCCACTGTATCTTCGTGTGGGCAAGTATATTTGGATGCTGAACAGGTATAATGTCTATGCTGGATTCCAATGGTGTCTTCCTATCTTGGTAGAGACTTGCTGACTTCCCATATTTGTTTCTCTCTTTAACAGATGATCAAAGCAAAACACTTTCAGGAATTACTCTTTAATGGTTTGTTTGGGAAGTTGTACTCCGGATCCAAACAATCTAACAAACCAAGAGAGTTTTTATTCAAGAACAAAACAAAGTCACATTGGAGAGCATTTTACATGTATCTGCTTCTACCACTTGACACATGCAACAGTCCAAGCCAAGGATCACTAGCAATAAATTGGGCAGGAGTTGGAGCTTGTTCTCGTCTGATTGATTACTTAAAGGTCAGCCTTTACCTGGATTCTAGGGAAGATAACCATGATAGAGGGAACAAATTGATTTGCAGTGATGGCTCATCTTTAAATGAAAGCAATAGTTTGAACACCATCCACCTAGCTGATACATCAGTTAATATGAGTAGTCTGAAAGATATGGTGGTATTGGCCATTCACACGGGAAGATTGTACTCTGTTGTTGAAGTGGTGAGTAATACGTCTTCTGAGAGTCCTTTTGAAGGAAAGGCTGACGATCCACAGTTAGGTCGTGCTACTACGTATGCAGAGTACTTCCACAAAAAGTAGGTGGCTTCTGGTCCCAAGTTATTGTTTTGGGTCAATATAATGGATCCCTTTTTGGTTTGACTCTTTCGTTTCAATCCTTATGTTTTGAAAACTAGTATATACCTCCTTATATTATTGTTTAGCTATCAGACAATTCCTTTTATCACATTCCGTTAGTTTTCATTCATTCATAAGAATTCCAATACAATGTCATTTTGGGTAAGAATAGATGAAAACGTAACAGAATATAACGGAGGGAGTTGTATGCTAACTAAAAAAAGGCCACGGAGGTAAGTGAGAGTTTTCAAAATATGAGACTAGAATGTAAAAAGTTCAAACCACAGGGAGTCCCAATGTATTTAACCCTATTATTTTGGATGCTGTAATATTTACGATTCTTGATGATGTTCATAGTTCTGTAAATAATGCTAGCTCTTGTCAGGTATGCAATTGTGCTTAGGCATCCAGGACAACCTTTGTTGCGGTTAAAGCAAAGCCACAACCCACACAATCTACTTGTAAACTTTGGTTCTGAAGGTTTGTCATTTGCATACTTCGAGACCTTCTGTTTAAGAGGTTCATTAACAGTTGTCATATCACATAGTACTTGTCACTGTATATTCTCTAAACTTTTGGCTTAACTGATTTGTTGCTTGGTTTAACTGGCAGATGGACTAAAAGATAACATGGTTGAGAAAGTTGAGAAACAACAGCAGTATGCTTACATGCCACCTGAACTTTTAGTCAGTATGGGTATTTCATTCCATGTTCTAAGATCAGTTTATTTAATACCATCTGTGATGCACCGTCTGGAGTCCTTGATGCTGGCAAGTCAACTTAGACAAGAAATTGCTTGCTGTTCTCCCGATTTCAACATCTCAAGCTCATTGGTTGGTTCTGTAGTTAAATTACTCCTCTTTGATTTATAATTCATGATAGATCTTGCACTTCATGGTTAACGTGATCCGCCTTCTATTATTAGATTTTGGAGGCAATAACAACACCTAGATGTTGTGAAAATTTTTCTCTGGAGCGATTGGAGTTGCTTGGAGATTCAGTACTAAAGTATGCAGTAAGTTGCCACCTGTTTCTGAACTATCCCCGAAAACATGAAGGCCAGTTATCTTATCGGCGCTCATTGGCTGTTTGCAATTCAACCCTACATAAATTGGGCATAGGTCGTGGCATACAGGTACTCAACCTCACATCTGATATCATATTGGTTAACCAATTGGTACTTCTATGAAAACTTGTGTATCCTGACACTAAACTTGCTTATTGGGCATCTTTGTTGATCTAAATGTTCTGGAGGCAAATGGTTGAACCCTATGTGTTTACTATGAAGAAGTTAGTGCCTCATTTGGATAATTCTTCTCTATTAATAGTTTTGGAAACTGAAACTTAAGTGGAACATTGTGCCAATTATGCCATTCATCTCATTTTTTATCTTACAATACATGCACCTGAAATTCGAAAAAGATGAATATACATACATAAATTATCTTAATGTATTCACGCCCTCCTTTTAGGGCCATCTACACTCCAAGGTTAAGTGTGGAAATGAAAGGTTTACTTTGAATACTTGAATCTAGTATTCATAATTGTTGAATATTATGATGAATTGTGAGTGGGAGAATGTCTAAATATTGAACTCTTACATTGTATAACTGAAAATATGCGCTGTTGTAACTTTCCAATGTATAGGAACAGGGACAATAATTGATTCACCTAGACTCTGCTGCACGCGAATTGGAATCTTTTTTTCTGTTTTCAGTACATTAGGAAATACCGCTAATTAGTGAATACATCTCAATAAGTTGGCAATTAGGTTATATATTTTCCTTATTGGCAGGGTTATATACGAGATGGAGCATTTGATCCACGTCGTTGGATTGCTCCAGGCCAACAACCTATACGTCCTGTTCCCTGCAAGTGTGGGGTGGATACTTTTGAAGTACCTTCGGATGCAAAATATCTAACTGAAGATCCAACAGTTAAGGTTGCAAAGTCCTGTGATATGGGTCATAGATGGATATCCTCCAAAACAATCTCTGATTGTGTTGAAGCTGTCATAGGAGCATACTACATCAGTGGTGGACTAGTTCCTGCACTTCATGTGATGAAATGGCTTGGTGTTGATGCTGAACTTGACCCTTCATTGGTAGTGGAAGCAATCAATAGCAGATCGTTGTGGTCTCATGTTCCTAAAGAAGATGATACTAAGGTCCTAGAGTCAAAGCTCGGGTATACATTCTCTATCAAATATCTCTTGCAGGAAGCTACAACACATGCAACTATGCGAGAACATGGAGTTTGCTATTGCTATCAGGTAGTGAATTGTTATTAAATTGGCCATTTTTGTCAAGGATCAGGGACTGAAAATTGAATTTGGAAAGGAAGCTTTAAATTTAAAAAATTCAAATGGTTCTAAATTATCTCAGAAATAACATATTGCGATGGAGTTATTACACTAAAACTAACCTCTTCCATTCACATTACACATTTTGAGAATTGATGTGTATGTTTACTTCTATATATTTTTCTATACAAAAACGTTCAAGGATAAGAGATAAACTAATAAATCTCTTCAAGAATTATTCGGTAAGACTTTATTTGTCTCTCTTTTAATATTTTGATCTTTTCAGAGGCTTGAATTCCTTGGTGATGCCGTATTGGACTTGCTTATTACGTTTTACCTTTATCAGAACCACACAGATGTTGATCCTGGCAAATTGACTGATTTGCGTTCAGCATCTGTAAGTAATGAACATTTTGCTCAAGTTGCTGTGAGGCGAGACCTGTATAAGCATCTTCAACATTGCTCTGCATTACTTCTCAGTCAAATAACAGATTACGTGAAGTTTGTCAAGGGATCTGATGAAACTGCCAAAGCAACCCGAGGCCCAAAGGCTCCCAAGGCAAGTTCACTTGTTTGGACCCCGATCAATTGTTTTTGTTTGGGAAGCAATATACTTCATGACCACGAAACCATTCGTTGCATCAATATCACGTTTATGAATCTGAACTTCTTTTTGCGGTTTATTACTTCGCTATATAACCAAGCCATATGCTTTCTGACTGTTCCTGTACTTTTTAACAGGCTCTTGGGGACTTGGTTGAAAGCATTGCTGGGGCAATGTTAATTGATACAAACCTTAACCTTGATCTAGTATGGAAAATATTCCAGCCCTTACTATCTCCATTAGTGACCCTTGAAAGTTTTGAATTGCCTCCAGTGCGTCAACTACGCATATTATGTGACCATCTAGGGTATTTCATTGGAGAAACTTATATTATCAAAGGGGAAATGATGAATGCTCAGCTTAGTTTGCAGCTCAGTGACTTTCTTTTGGTTGGAGAGGGATACGATCGGAACAAAAAAGATGCAAGAGGGAAAGCAGCTTCACATTTGTTGAATGAGCTTGAGGTTTGTTTCTACTGTTAAAATTGTGCTCCTACCAAATTACTTTTAATCTCTTTGTCCAGCTGAGTCTTATCTATATAGATAATATGTATTAAAAAGAGCTTGAATCACCTATCTTGTTTGCTGTGACTATTTGAAATTATATCATCAGACTTTATATACATTATATTGTCCTTTAGATAGTTTCAAAATACATAATGATGTTCTCGATAGTAAAAACTCTAAATAGTAAGATATCAAATAGCCATGATAATAATTTTCTGATAGTTTAGAAAATTTTATGAGGAATTTGTTGCATTTATAGAGCTCATCTTCTTGTGATTCCACTGTGAATTACTTCTAGATCATTTTTAGGACTTGCTTTGGCAAACATTCATTCTGTTGTTTTAAAAGCAGTTCCTGGTAAGCTAGATTGTATCCATTTCCGACTATGAAGAAAAAAATTTGCTTTCTTTAGTAGAGGGAGGGCATAAGAAGGAATTTACAAATTGTTGGAAATGGATACCATCTAGCTCCAAGTTTCTAAAGTAGCTACAACCAATGAACTAGTGAATAACCTCTATTTGGTAGCAAATGAAGGTTGATTATTACAAAATTGAAATCAGTGTTTTAAGCCTAATTAATTGCAAATTTCAATCCAGCAGAAGATAGGAATTGTATATTCTGACGGTTGTTCAAGGATAAGGAAAGATGGTGCTGACCATATTTTAGATCGACCGACCATTAATTCACCTGATGATTGCCTGTCTGTGCAAAGAAACCTTAAAAGACACAAGACGTGTGAGAATCAACGGCCTGCAAAGTCGGCCAGGGTCTCCTCCGGGGCTGATGGTCCCAAAGGTAGTCCCCCAGGTAACAACATGCTGAAATTCTGGTTTTATGTGGAATCTGTTTTTGGTGAGCCAACCTAGCATTTATGGAGTCATTTTTTATTTTGGATATCAAACATCATTATTGAATGTGTTTCTGCTGCTAACTGACCTATTTCTGTTCTAACTCTAAAAATGGAGAAAAAGTTCTGATCAAGTTCATCTTTTGCAGTTATTGAGGAAATTAGCATGGTGAAAGGAGGACCTCGGTCCACTTTGTTTGATCTTTGTAAGAGATTGCAATGGTCAATACCAAAATATGAAGCGAAAGAAAATCAGTTGAGGTTTGCAATTTCTTCCTGTGTGGTTTCTGTTATTTCTTCAGGAATTCTTGTCTGTGTGCATATGTTATGCTTTGAAGTACCTCAAGAAAAATGGGTGATCAAGCATCCCCTCCCGGCATTTATGAACTTCCCAAGACTGTTTCAATTTCTACACTAGTCATTCCCGCCTCATCTAACTAAAGTCTTACTTACAGAACCCCGATTCAGTTTGACCAAACCAAGGAAAGCAGGAAGGCGTTTAACAGTTTTATATCCAAAGTCATGGTGGAGATACCATATCTTGGCATTATCGAATGCACAGGAGATGCCAGGGCCGATAAGAAGAGCTCGTTCGACTCTGCAGCGGTTGCAATGCTTCATGAGCTTCAAAAGCAGGGCCAAATCATCATTGGTAGCTCAGAATGAAGCTGCTGGCAATGGCAGGTATTTAGTTTTAATCTCTAGGTCAGGTGTAAAAGGTTAGGGATAGTGACCTGGCATTCTTAGGAGTTGAAAATGACCAACTCTCTTGTTCTTCACTAATATACAGTGAACGAGGTATAGACAGTTCATAGTGTTTGGAACAGTTTATGTAGGATATACTACAACCACAATTGAACACTAAAAGTATCGTTGTATTGCAACTTAGCAGACTTGTACATGAAAATTTATAATGTGGAATAATTGGATGCCACTGAAGCTTCAAGCTTTGTTAATACACCACTTCGCTTTCTACCAAATTGCAACCTCAAGCTTCAAACTAGAGCATCTACTTTCAGATTACTGCCAGGAAAATGAGAGAAGAAATGGAAATAAAGATATACAGGAGATTAATTGGAAACAACAAAGATCTCTTATCATTTAGCTTTTAACTTCCTTATGCACACCTAATGGGAGTATGTATGTATACTATTAAGACTGATTCCCTATATTGGGAAGTGCTTTACACACTTTCTACATCTGTTATTGGAGCCAGTGAAAATGTTCCAAAATCAACTTTGTTTTCAAGCTTCTTGTAACAGTCAACACTGACCATGAATCAAAACAAGCATCAGGAAAAGATGCTAAAATTGTTTACATTACATTACGCTCTAATCAAGAGCTCATATACATTACTATTGTTATCGCCATTAACACGTTTCAGCATCTCAAAGCTCTTCCGGCTTCCCAAGAAGTCTATCCGTTTGAAAATCACATAACCAAGCTCTGATGTTTCTTTACTTGCATACACAGTTCGAAGTCGGTCAGCATGTCTTGAGTCGGTATAAATTGCCGCTTCTACTTCTGAAGCTGACATAATCTCCTGCAAGAGGAAAAACACATGATCCAGGGATCATTTCCCAGCAAAGCGTCTCGGAAACTATACTTTCTATAACGCTAAGCCAATACGGATATGGTAATTGGACTAATATTAGAAATAATATTCCTGAATCCTGAATCCTTAATCGCAATGTGGTTTTGGAAACTTCTAAATTGCAATTTCTTATTGAATCACAATAAGATAAAAGCAAGTCACTCTCAACGGGTTATAGAAAACAAACTTGAAACTAAAAGCTTATTATCAATGCATTTGCTGCTTAGGCCCGCAGAATCTTAAAAACTCACCTGATAAAATGCATAGATATAATCTAACACCTGCAAGCACGTGAAACCATTTTCACAGAAGAATGTTCTTGAAGAAGGCCCCATCTCCGAAAATCGGTCAATAGGAAATAGAATGGTCAAAAAGTGGTTCTTGAACACCAATTCTGTTTTCTCACTGCAAGGTATACACAAAATAGTACAGTGATCTACATTCTCGAATCCCAATCACAGGATTAAGGGATAATATTCACTAGCAAATCAACCTTTCTGTAAGTGGTCGAGTGAGGTTTGCAAATGGAGCTTCTAAATCCTTGTCCCCGTTTGCATCGAAGAACACTGATGTTTGATGTTCACTAACACCATCACTAAAAGTGTCTGTGTAAATAGAAGCAGTTGAAGTTGGCTCACATATTGACCAGCAGATTGAGTCCATAAGGCTGCTTGGGGTTATTGGACGAATTGGAGTTTGACAAGTCTGTGAGAACCCCACAAACTTCACGAATTAATAGCATTATTTCACATCAACGCAAATAATGAGCTCTTATCAAGCAGAAGAAGAAAATGAACAATACATGTATAGCTGCATGTGCAATTCACCTTGACAGTATGAAGCAGTTTAAGATGGCAAACACCATTGTATGAATGGAGATTTAAACATAGTTCGTAGTGAGAGTCTTGGGATCCATGGATGTGATTTTTATTCCAGATTCTGCGGTCACGACATTCTAAACTTATGAATAACAACTTCTTTAGATTTCCCCAACGAAACTTTGTTATAACAACTTCTTTAGATTTCTCCAACGAAACTTTGTTCATTAGGATCACAATGGTTGTTCAATTGAACCAAATAAAGGCTCTTTAGTTGACTGTTTATGTCAACATCAGATTTGAGAAAAGCCAGAACCATAAAACAGCAAGTAAATCACTTTTTCTTTTAGATTTAGTAAATGAATCTTTAGAAACTGAAAGGAAACACCAAAAAACAAGAACAAAATGACTGAAGACCACTCAAGAGAATAGTAATCAAATATGAGTCGACAAATAACTATTATAATAGCTTAAGATGCAAGTGAATATAGGAATCTCTGACCTGCATTCGACGACCACGGCGATTTCTAACACCAATTTTGGCTGAATTCACAATCTGTTGCCTTAGTTCATGGCTTGCTTTACTTGCAAAAGTCTGAGCATCTTGGGGGTTCTTCTCTCTATCTATTTCCTAAAAAAATTGTGGATGTTAAAGGTGCTTAAGTATTCAACAAATGTAACGAATAAGCACGTAGAGAAAGAAATAGATTATCATAATGACATTATTAAGTGATTGTGTAAAGATACAGCATTAGGTAAGTACCTTCCCTGCATTGTCAGTTTGGAAGTTTTCAAGCATCACTCCAATCTGCCTGGCCAGATCAGCTGACATGTTAACAAGTCTCTGCACACGCTTCTCCCTTGCTGTTTTCAGAATCCACGCCGGCTAATAGAAATATTAAAAGAACTTGAATGAGATAGATTCACAAAGCAGACAGTTGACAGTCAACTGATGATCTTTAAGATTCTAAATCCTCTTATTAAAGATATAAAGATTAATATAGAGGTAGAATGTCAGAGCAAACTGATGATGACTGCTACCTTGAATACATAGTTGGAATAAAATTAGTACAGATGCACTAAATATATATATGCACTGGACCGAACCCGAAAGCACTTACAGTAACAAGGCTGTTGGAGTGGCCGAGGTATTTTTGGGCAGAAGCCCCTTCACATACAACATAGCCTGCAGCACAACCAACAAACCAGCGATCCAAAACAGTGGCACCCTCGCTTGTAGCTGCCTCCTGAACCTATCAAGCATACTCATGTCTCAGGGAGCAGCCAGTAAGAAGAAATCAATCTAGATAAAGCAGGACTACTGTGCCCCTTCACAACAAATGCAAAATATTTGACATTGGAAATTCAAGTAACCTTCTTCCGTAGGTCATGTGAAATTTCTGAATCAATATACATGAAGTTGCTAAACAAATTTAAGTCAGCATTTTTACTGGAAACTATTCCAGCAGTATATTTTTGCTGTCCTTCTCTCCTATGAAATTGTTTGGTATCACTGATACCAGCAGGAAGACAAGAATTTTCACTGCCAGTTAAGCCAATGACACGATTTAACTCGCTTAAGTGAACACCGCCTTCTTCAACATTCTTGACACTGTACAGTGACTCACTCAACCTCACTGCAATGTATGAAAACAGTAGGAATTAGATGATAAGCTAAAGGGAGAAGAAAGTTTAACTCTTATTTTCTGAATAATCACTTCTTAATGTAGAGGCTTAAGATCTATTGTGTGAATGTCTTATAAACCTGGTTTATTACTTGTTCTGTATTTAACAAATTACATCCCTTAAAACCATGTTTGATGACCAACATATGTACCTTTAAAATGTCATTTACACTAAATTTCCAAATGAACCGTTTCATTCAAAACAAGAAATTTAATGAATCTCGGTAACCAAGTAAGGTACGAAAAGTTAACAAAACCAGTAAAACTACAAGCAAAATGAAGGCGATTCTTACCATTCCTCCTGACACTGTCCACAAACCATCCTAGTGTAACCACATAAAGACCATTTTTTGATCCATGCTTCAAAGCATGCTCAAACTTACGTCCACCGTAGCTGTAATCTGTGTCAAGGATTCACTGAAGAAATGCATGGACAATAATATCTAGTTATCATAGAATTACATTTCTGCACAAAAAATAAGTTCTTCATATCCTTGATATATATAACTCGTATATTAAACCCTCACTTTACGGCCCTGCTCCACACCCACCAAGGAAACAGTATAACAAGTCCTCATTTGGGACCTTTGCAGGTTAACACAACCATAGTAACGGTAAAGTTTCCTGAATCCTGATATTTCTGTGAGCTAATCCATTGGTGATAAATGAACAAACAATAAGCAGATCCTATTCTCAACCTGACAAAGAACTGTCACTTTAAGGAAGAAATACAGGATATCTGGACCACCAAATGGGTACATTGGGGGTGCAAATTAGGACTATACTGACCACCTAATCTCTCAGTTGCTTCCCTGACTTGTTGTCTTGCTTCTGCAGAAAAAAGTAATTCAGGTGGAATGTCTAGCCTACTTATTTAATAAAACAATACGCAGAATATCCTTCAACATGCAGACAAAATGAAATAAACTACAAAAAGTGAAAAGAAAAATAAAGGAAGAATAAAGCTATAGGTTCACCCTTAGAGCAGTACATAGCACAAAACAAGTATCAGTAAAAGACTGAACCTAAGAAAGAAGAGCTTCCATAAGAAAAGTTAATATGCCTTTGACTTCTTCCCTCATTCACCGGATTTACATAGCTTTTGGATAAAATTCGATTAATCAATTTCTCTGTTTCAGGAAATTGGGAATAGTTAAGCAGTATAGCTTCAAAAGAAACACCACAAGTAACTCCAATTTGCACCTAAAAGTCCACGGCTGCCACAAAGTTACACAGGTAGATGAACCTCATGCAAAGGTAAACGACTAAGTTCTTTATGCAGTATTAGCAGTAAGAGAAAGAGCCAAGCGAATAAGGCGTATGAAAGACTCAAAACGGAATCACCACCATTTCGTGGTATGTAATGCATACCTTTGGATAGACCCGTCACACATACAACAAGGCCAGCGAATGGACCATTGGATTGCACCACCGACTCAGACCCAACCGAGGGAGTCACAGTAGACATTGGCTCGAAGGACTGCAAACCTCTAAACGAAGGCATTGAAGATGTGAACCCCACAAACAGCCTCGAGCACCCTTTGTGATCGATCATTTGGACTCTACCATCTCCGCCCATAATCACCAATCCTCACAACCTTTTATTGGTTCGTGGACAACAAAGTTTCCAGGAGAATACTCAATCATTATTGACCATCAAAAGAGTCGAAACAAAAACCAAGGAGAAGCACAAGTTTTATGAACCGTACAAGCTCAAATATTAGACAAGAAAAGAAAGATTAGTGGGCGGGAAAACAGCGAGTCTGGAAATAAGAAGAAAAATAAGGTGAAATGATGAGGTTCTCTTGAAATGACTTAAAGCGAACAAATTCAAACGTTTGACAAATGGGAAAACAAAGAAGAAAGGACACAGATCCTAAGAAGACGATAAAAGGAAGAAAACCCCAGTGAAAACAAACCGTATATTCACAGATAAAGGAGGGATTTTGGAAAATAAAACAGGAAAGGGAAGTGAATTTTGTATCAAAACAGCGAGTAAAAGAGAATTAAAAAAAGCAAATGGTGGTGGGAAACTCAGAGGTGCAGACAAAGCAACAATTTTGAACACAACCCTTTGCTTTAATGTCGAAGGTCTCACGAAGAAAAGTGAGATCTTTTACAAGGTGCGCGCTTTGCTTTGGTCGATTCACTCTTCTCCTTTTCCCCTGGCACTCACTAGGCGTGAAAAAAAAGAGAACTGCCCTGGCTTTCCCTTGTGGGTACTATCTCTCCGCTTTATTGGGTTCAAAAAGAAAGAAAAAGGTAGATGAATGGCATGGCATGGCATTGGCAGTGGCAGGCACCGTTTCAAAATATAAAACTAATCCTCCTTTTCTTGCTCTTGAATCACTCAGAAGTTCCTAAACCACCTGTTTTTCTTGGTTCAACTTCTATGGGTGTGACAGCAGGACAAGTTTACATCTCTAATTTAATACCCTTTTGATTAGCTAGCATAAGGTGATTGTCTGTCTCCACCAGACCCAATTAACAAGAATGTTGCTTTCTTCTTCTTCTTCTTATTTCTTTAATTCTCTTCGCATTAAAGATGTCTGTTAGCCGATAAACATAGTTTTCAATGAATTCAGAAGTTTTCAAAGAAGGGCATTGATGTCATTTAGAGGTGATTCTTTTGGTTCACTCACGAGGAAGGACTCAGGAGCTGCTGTCTTTTCCCATGAAACTGCACTTGGGTCACCTAAACTTTCGCCGGCATTTATTTTAATAATGAGTTCTTAGATAAAAAGCTACCGTTAGCACTATTTAAATGTTCAAAGCAATTGACTTGAAGAGATATTTATATAATTTCCAGAGGATCTTGCAACTACACCAATGTTATTCATGCACGCAACTATTTCAGCAGAATGAAGATCATCTCCAAGTCATTGGTATTCTAATGTGGGTGCCTCAACCTGGAAGGGCTATGAGATCACACTATCCTTTACCATTTCGACCATTCTTGCTTAAGACAAATTGTTGATATATTTGATACTTGCAAATCATAGTTTCTGTGTACCGTGGAGCTCAAAAGAATCAAATCTATCCTGTCCTGTAATTATAGTTAAAAAGCTTCAAGTTAACGCTACCAAATTCAGGAATCACGCAATTAGTCCAAGACGAATCATCACCCTGTGTCCCAGTTCAATTATTTGATGCTTTGAACAAAGCAACTGGTGGACCATTAACCCCACCACTTCTCGGCATTCACCTCCTTACCTTCCCTGAATTTGCTCCAATGAACTGTGTAAAAGTAAAAAATGCCCCAAGATACCCTTCTTTTTCTTTCTTAAGTATGAGATGGCCTGAACTTCAGATATCTAATTAATGTCGATTTCATTAATCTTGAACTTCGTATCAAGAACACAGATGACACTTAACTTAGGACTAAAATATTAGTTGACGTCCAAAACCACCTCAATATGGGGGCCCTGGTGAAGATTGATATGCTTAGAACAGCTCATTCCAGAAAGCGGCATTTTAGCAGTAGCAGTGCATCACATTATATCCCACCCCAAGTAATTGTCTCTATTACTCTGTCACTTAACTAACTTATCTGATGCATCTATTGGAGGGCCACATCTATGTGCTTATTACACGCATATGGTAATGAGGTCCACAGACATATCACCACAACCTTGTTTCATTCGTTTGTCTTTTGGGAGATATCTCGATCGAACCATGCACCAAACTGTGTTTCCTCCACCAGTTCTTATTCTATCTGTATGTTAAAAGAATCAGCTGTATGAACTCAGCAAGCAATGAAGATGCACATAATTCCATTTAGGCATAAGAATTGATGTATACAGATATATTTTGCTTTTATTTATTAATATTAACTTTCTTGTTTAATATATTTAGACAGTAAAAAAAAAAAAGTTCAAACTTTCAAATGATCCACAATTTATTGATTTAGAATTTATCTTTTATTTATGGAATTAATTTATATATATTAGATTTTTATAAACTTGGCAAGTTATTAAAAATCCAACAGTGTGATAAAGTTTCAAATTGTGAGTCTAGGACGTGACAAAAGGAAAGAAGATGTAGTCTGTCCTCGTCATCACATAAAGTTTGAAGTTTCGCAATAAAATAGAGTCTGAAAAGATCTAATAATACACAATCTTATTTTTATATAATAAAGAAATTGTTTTTAATAAATTCACGTATAAATATGATAATAAAAAAATGATGAAGGTTAACTGTTAGATATATATTAGATACGGATATGCTCCGAATTTCGACGAAATCAAGCAATCCAGCCTATCCTCCGGAATGTTCGGATTCTCTATCTAAAACGACGCTACCTAATACTCAAAACGACATTATTTAACAAAACTGGGTAAAGGATTCGAGTCCACCGGATGAGGACCAATAAACTGCATGACATACACAAATCTGTTGAATGTGCCGACGACCACTAAAAAGAAAAAAGAAGGAACAAGAGATAAATGATTTGAGGTGAAATTACTTTTTGAACATTTGCTTAAATCTTAACATTTTGAATTATTCAAATTCAAAATATTTTAAAACATATTTTAAATAAACGATTAATTAGCCATAAGTGAAATAATATATTAGTATTAAATTAACATAACATTGTTTATATTTTTAAATAATTTTTTATTTGATTTAATTTGATTTAAAACTTTAAATTTAATTTGACTTAAAATTTCATTAATTTGCTTAATTAGATAAATATATATATTTTTCTCATAATATAAGAAATTTTAGAACAAATCATTTAATCTTTAAAATGTTTTTAAAAATTCATTTTAATTTTCAGATTTTAGAAAAATTCTTAGTTAAAAACAAAAACAAAAAACCTGTATTATAAGAATCATATATGAATTAATCAAATATTATTTATACAACGATTTAACTCAATTCTTAAACTTAAATAGAAGTAACTAAATTCAACTCAAAGTAATAATTTATTATAATCATTTTAAATTACTAATTTAAATTAATTTTAATCAAGGCAAGTTAAGTTTAAAAAATAAGTTGAATTACACTTAATTCACATTTAATGTCATATTGTGTATGTTTTGTCTTTATTTTTAATTGAGATATAAGGTAATGAGTTTTTCTAAAATAAAAAATTTAGAGTTTTTTAGAAAATTAAAAATTTAAACAAAATTTTAAATGCAGGAAAAGTGTGTTTGACTTTCACCCTTACTGATTTCACTGAAAATCGGGGCCCTATTGTAATCATGGGGTCGGCTGCTTTAAAATGCAACTCTTCCATGTTTTTATAAATTATAACCTTCGGGTAAAGCATAGCTCAGGAACCTCAACTTAACAGGAAATGCAGGGCCGAAATAATAGCCCATAATTTCGAATGATCAGCCCGTAATTTCGGCTGAATCCAGCGAAGTTTTCCTTTGTTCCTATTTGCTTTTTTTTTCAACGAACGTTTTAAGAAGATCCTAATTATAAAAAGATACTTTTAAGTTATTCACTTTTAGATTAATCCTCGCTTGAGCCGAGTAAGTCTCTTGTAAAAAGTAAAACTTTGACCTTAAATTTCAAATAATTGAATACATGAGAACAATTCGAACCGTCACCTCACTTAAGCTAAAAAAGTCGCTTACCATTTTACTTGCGCCTAATAGTTTCATAGTGTCAGTTCATGTAAGAGTAAGAACTAGACAGTTCATGGTCCTGTTCAGATCTGACGAGACTCTTGTTGTTGCCACTGTCGGTGAATGATTTCTACCGCAATCGAAGCCTGAGACAGATGGTACATACCAGTAACAGTAATCACCTTGAAGAAGCCCGATGTTTCCCTACTTCACCAGCATTTTCGGGGATGAACACACCGATTAAAGGGTAAAATGTTCAGATCAGCTCTTATTATCTTATTTTATAATCATTCATTCATTTATTTTCTGTGAATCCTATTTATTGAATAAATGAATACCTATGAAATAGAGTAGGAACACGTTCTCTTGATTAAAGCAAGTTAAAAAACTGCGTCAATTATTTCTAACTATATTTCTATCCCAAAATGGTATCTTTTGATATTACTTATATATAAAATAATGTTGATTTGGTATGAAAATAGGATTAGAGCAAAATATTTGATCAAGATTAA
This sequence comes from Erythroxylum areolatum, assembly GCA_024520975.1. Classification (NCBI taxonomy): domain Eukaryota; kingdom Viridiplantae; phylum Streptophyta; class Magnoliopsida; order Malpighiales; family Erythroxylaceae; genus Erythroxylum; species Erythroxylum areolatum. The sequence continues at coordinate 1,949,750 of JANIJH010000008.1, forward strand.
TGCAACTCAAAGCAACTCAGTGAAATTAAAGTATATCGAATAAATAAGTTCTAACTGTAGGAGTCTAGATCCTTTGTCTAATTTTATAATATATTATTCTGTAAATTTCAGTTATTCATTTATATAAGTCTCGCATGGAACTCGCATAAATAAACATAGGACTTACATAAATAAATTGCTGAGATTTATAAAATAAAATAAAATATTATAATATTAGACAAATAATCCTGGCCTTGACTGGAGATCGAAGTCTGCGTCAAAACAAAACCGTCACTTAACCTCTCTGGTCAGTGATTTAGACTTCACCTCGTATCGCATGAAGTATTTTTCTCGAAAGGTATTAACTTTCGTTCATAAGTGAGTTTATGTACAGCTTGTGATACGGGAAATACAGCAAAATATCTATATTAATTAGTAGAGTTCCTAGTGGTCCGGAGGACAAAGTAGTTTAACTAAAATTCCATTTCTCTCTCAGACGTGTTAACAGGTTGGTATGTATTCTTCTAGCTATCTAGCTCATCTTATCTCGGTGGATGATTTTCAGATATAATGTCTTCAACCATCCTTCCAAACATAGTATACCATAGTGCCAAGGTTATCTTCAAGGCCTTGAAATCCGCTTGCTCGTTAGTTTTGAGACTACACAACCAATTCACGGTGTCCTACTTCATGTTTGAATCCTTTCCACTTGCATTGCTTCTTCTTATCTATATTGGCGGCATATAAGAGTGTTTCTGACAAGAACAAACATACTAGGTCTACCTGTCTTCACTCTCACCAAAGAAAGTTGGCAATCCATTTAATAAGGCACATCTTTGTATCTAACTATTAATAAATATTTAAGGCCCTGTTTGGGACGATCAGTTGATTGTATTAGCTGTAAATTGATTTTATCAGCTGTTAGCTAATAGCTGATTCTATCAGTTGATGTGACTAATAGATTACATTAACTTTTGTTAGAGATGTTTGGTAAAATTAGTTGTTTAGTATTAATTATTTATGTGTAAAATGATTTATAAAGGCATGATTTTAAAAAAATTATAAGAGTATGAATATTATATATCTTAGTATTTTGTTAAATATTTTTATAATAATTTATATTTTTAAAAATCATGTATATATATAATGTTTTATCATTTATAAAAAATTTATATAATTCTTTCTATTTTTATTTTATTTAAGGACAATATTTTATTTCTAACCTATAACTATATAAAGGGTAAAATTGATTTTTAATTGTAAAAATTTTAACTTATTAACGAAAACGCTCACACATAAAAATGTTTTCACATTTAGCTGTTCATGCATTTACAACCATTGAAAAGACTCCTCACCAAACAGCTTTTATGGTTGTTTGAAAAGTGAAACAGTCCAAGATAACCAATAAGCTATCTGTCTACCAAACGAAGTCTTTTCGAATAGCCCAAGAAAACCAATCAACTAAAACAATAGCTGATTGGCTGCCTATCAAGGGATCAGATTCTCAAGTCCCTTTTCTCTATACTTATTTTGTATTATTACAATTGAATTATTTATTTATATAAATTCTATATAAATAAATGATTCAGATACAATAACACATAATAAGTACAGAAGAAAGAGACCAAAAGCCTGACACCTCCTATCAAACGAAGCCTAATAGTTAGTTAAATGTTTAGTTAACTAGGCAGAACTTTCCACTTGCATTGCTTCTTCTCATCTATATTGGCGGCATAACAGAGTGTTTCTGACATGACCAAACGTACTAGGCCTGCCCGTCTTCACTCTCACCAAAGAAAGTTGGCAATCCATTTAATAAGGCAGATTTTTGTATCTAACTATTTAAAAATGTTTAATAGTTAGATATCTAACCAGTTATATGTTTAGGGTATGTGTGAAGATCTCATACCCTTAATATGAGTAATTAAATGACAATAAAAAAAATAGAAACATATTAGACAAATTGAACGACTAAGTTCAAGGACGGATCCATATTGGGACAAGTGGTGGCACTTGTCCCCACTATCTTAAAAAAAGTATTATTTTAAATTTTGATCCAATAAATAAAATAAAATTTTACCTCCATTTAAAAAACTTTATGAATCCATCCCTGAGTAAGTCTATTAGAGAGTAGTAAAGTAACGGACATTACATACCCCTAATAAGTTTGTCAATGCTAGCTATAGCTCAAGTTTGACTTAAGAATCTATCTTTGAATTTGGGTCCAAAAATTATTAAAACAAAGTTTTTTTTACTTAAAATTTTTGAATTGGGTCGACTTGTTCATTCTAAAAGTTAACATTTTAAAAGTAAAAAAATTAGAATCCAATCTAAAATTTGATCAACTTGTGTAAAATATGTTAACTTTGAATCGGATTGATTTGTACTAGACTGGTTTTGTCATCACTACTCGACACAAACTACACGAGAGAATGGACCTCCTGAAATGCAAAGAAGTGAGCTGTCTTTTTAAATTAATTTTTAAATTTAATTATATAATTAAATTTTGGTAATCTTTATTATTACAAAGGGTAAAGACATATTTAATAAACTTTAACATCTTCATCTTTAAAATTATAAAAAAATCTCCTTTGCTTTTTAATTTTTAAAAAAATTTCTTCTCTTAAACTTCGGTTAAAAAATAACAACGAAACTAATGCAATATGACGATTGTTATTTAATCCAACTCTTAAACTCGAACCGAGCTAATCAAATCTGAATAAGATTAATACTTTATTATTCATTTAAGTTAATCTTAATTAGTTCAAATCGATTTTATTAGTGATATTTGATTAATTTTTAATAACAAAATATTTTTTAAAAAAACTAAAAATTATAAGAAATTGTTATCGAAAAATTTCAAGATTTAGAAAATTTTTAAAAAGTTTCCTAAATTCCAGAGTATGCTTTTTTTATATATTATAATAAATAATAAAAAAGATTGCATTAATAACTGAACATACATTAACGCCATACCGTATTTTTCCAAAGTCAAAGTTCTGATAGGCAAAGTCCACCCTTCATTATTTTGTTGCTTCATACTTCCACGCAAATAGGTATGGAATAATAAATATCCCACTCTGCCTAGCTAAGAATATCTTCAGAGAATAAAGTTAGGCTTCGCTGCTCCGCACAATATATTTTGTCTCCATAATTTTATGTCAAACCTTGTTTCGGACAATCTTATTCACATATATTTTTAAATTTTACATATTTATGTAAATACTCTCTCTTGTTTAAAATGAATGTCGTTTTTAAGAGATTTTAATTATTTAAAATAAAAGTCGTTCGTGACTTTTCATGTATGTTTATAAATTTACTTCCAAAATTATTCGTTAATTTTTTTTCACATCTTGATTATACAGATTGTATTTTCAAGACAGTTTAACATGCAAATTTTCTCACATGATTAACACCATTAATAAGGGTATATCAAATATTTCATTAATTTTCTTAATAAGTACGCATCTCTCTAACAGGAAAAAGTATAATAGTTTAAAACAGAATTAGCACATAATTATGGTTACGATCCGACCCTACTCTACTCCATTTAGCCCATTTCAATCATGGCACATAGTTAAAATTGGAAGAAGATCCGACGCACAAAGCTAGGTCTCCTCATCTTCCGACCCCATTTCACTTACTCTTATGTTAATTGACTAATTTATGTATAATTCAAATATTAAAAAGCATGATGAACTTCCACCCAAGCAGTGATGGCTGGAGTTCAAAGATACTTTCTATCTGTTTGTTTCTATTTATTTTTTAAAAAAATTTGTTTTTAATTTTAAATTTAATAAAGCAATCTATATATTTGGTTTTTCGGTTTTTATTTTTAATTTTGATTTTTTTCTAATTTTCAAATTGTATAACAAGTACAAAAATGATTTTTTATTGTTTCTATTTTTATAATTTGATTCATTTATTAACTACATATATAATTTAACATATTAATTATTAATATAAATAATAAATTAATTTTTTAAATAATAAAATCACTCAAAAAAATCCTCTTACATGCGAAGTCCGAAGAGGTTCAGTAGTAATAAGAGACTGTTTTTAATGAACAAAAAATTAATTTACTATTATAGTTAATTAATTAAAATTATAAATAATTTAACTTAATATTTTTAAAATTTTAAAAGTAAATTAAATTAACAATTATTAATAAATTAAATTAAATTTAAAATATATAAAATTGAAAATTTTGATTTAATAATTAAATTATATTTAAAATAGCTATTAATTTATAAATAAAATAAAATAAAATTTATTGATGATTTATTAATAAATATTATATAAGATAATAAAAAATTTAATTAATTAAAGATAATTTATCTTTAAGTTTTATCTAATATATATGTAATTATTGTTAGTAATAAAAATACAAATAAATAGATTTTTGTTTTCATTTAAAAAAAGAAATTAGAAACAAAAGAAGAAATTAAAAAACCACAACAAATAAATAAATCTAACATGCCCTAGAAATGTAACCTAAGTCTTTACTTATTTTAGACCAAGTGTCACTCTCTTAACGAGTGACTTAGCCTGCTTTGGGTGATCATGTGAGGAAGTAGGTAACAGTTGCCTTCTGGTTCTTGACGTAGATGGTCCTTAATCTTACTAGTAACTAGTAGCTGAACTGTCCCAAAAGTTCTGGTGATCGCTAAACTATAAAGCTGAGCAATGAGTCTTTAAGCCAAAACTGTGACTCTCAACTACTTCCTGTAATACTGTTTTTTGTTTGTACTTTTAACAATAATGTCATGTCACAAGGAACGTAACGAGGAATGCAGTCATCCAGAGTTCAACAAAAACGGGAAGACTGCTTTTGGCCATCCTCTTTCATTTATGAAGAATTTATGACAATACATAGGATTTCAACTACGCACCTGCCGAAGTTAATTGCCTGCATTTAACTTTCGCCCACCCACCACCTTAATTTCGGTTATCTATGAAGTCTATGCGTATACGTAAAACGGGACGGATACGTGTTTGTGTATATAATGCACTTAAGAGTCTCACCTTTAAGCATTGTTTTATTCTAAGGACCCTTTTGATCAATATGACTAATGAAAGAGATCTCCTGTCGACAGAGATTGTGAACCGTGGGATTGAGTCCTCAGGGCCTGATTCTGGTTCTCCGACGTTCTCTGTCAGGGTCAGTAGAAGGTTACCGGACTTCCTTCAATCTGTGAACTTGAAGTACGTGAAATTGGGTTACCATTACCTCATCAATCATGCCATTTACTTGGCCACTATTCCTGTTCTGGTGCTCGTTTTCAGTGCTGAAGTGGGCAGTCTCAGTAGAGAAGAGCTGTGGAAGAAACTCTGGGACGATGCTCGCTATGATCTGGCTACTGTGCTTGCTTCTTTTGGAGTTTTTGTTTTCACCGTTTCTGTTTACTTCACGTCCAGGCCGAGATCCATTTATCTTATCGATTTTGCATGTTATCGACCTCATGACGATCTCAAGGTAATTCTGTTTGAACTCGGTACGTCGTTGGAATTTCTAAAGAGTCAAGATTATGGGGTCTAACGATTCAATAAAATATTTGGTGTATCTCAGGTCAGCAAAGATCAGTTCATCGAGCAAGCTCGAAAATCTGGCAAGTTTGATGAGGCAAGCCTGGAATTCCAAAAGAGGATTTTACAATCATCAGGGATAGGAGACGAAACATACATTCCCAAAGCAGTAATGTCGCACGAGAACTGTGCAACCATGAAGGAGGGTCGTTCAGAGGCCTCGACAGTAATATTTGGAGCACTAGACGAACTCTTCCAAAAAACCAGGGTGCGGGCAAAGGACGTTGGCGTTCTAGTGGTCAACTGCAGCGTATTTAACCCGACCCCATCACTCTCTGCTATGATCATAAACCACTACAAGATGAGAGGTAACATCTTGAGCTACAACTTGGGTGGTATGGGGTGTAGTGCTGGGATTATCGCCGTGGACCTGGCCCGGGACATACTCCAGGCCAACCCCAACAACTACGCAGTGGTGGTCAGCACTGAGATGGTGGGCTACAATTGGTACCCTGGCCGAGACCCGTCCATGCTCATTCCTAATTGTTTCTTCAGGATGGGCTGCTCGGCGGTTCTCTTGTCCAACCGCCGTCTTGAATACCGTCGAGCCAAGTTCCGGCTTGAACATATTGTCAGGACGCATAAAGGAGCTGATGATCGCAGTTTCAGGTTTCTTTTATTTATTGCATTTTAAGAGACACAAAATATCTCAGACTTGCTTTACAATCAGGGAATTTGATGGTGGAATCTCTGGTCACTGGTCAATGTCTACAGGTGTATCTACCAGGAAGAAGATGAAGAAAGATTCAAGGGGCTAAAGGTGAGCAAAGATCTAATGGAGATCGGAGGAGATGCACTAAAGACTAACATCACTACACTAGGACCTCTAGTACTACCATTCTCAGAGCAACTTCTCTTCTTTGCCACCTTAGTACGGAGGCATTTATTTGGCAAAAACAACAACAATAACAACTCTCCATCTTCACAAACATCTCCTTCCTCAAAGCCCTACATTCCAGACTACAAGCTTGCTTTCGAGCATTTCTGCATCCATGCAGCAAGCAAGACAGTGCTCGACGAGCTACAAAGAAACCTTGAACTGAGTGACAAGAACATGGAAGCCTCAAGAATGACACTTCACAGATATGGCAACACTTCTAGTAGCAGTATCTGGTATGAACTGGCCTACTTGGAAGCTAAAGAGATGGTGAAAAGAGGTGACAGGGTATGGCAACTAGCTTTTGGTTCAGGGTTCAAGTGCAATAGTTTAGTATGGAGGTCCATGAAACGTATAAGAAAACCTTCTAACAATCCATGGCTTGACTGTATTGACAGATACCCTGTTGCCACTCTAGGATAGTTTAGTTTCATGCATAATAAACCCTTCTCTCTTCTCCTCTCTTCTATGTTTCGTGCATAAAGCAGGATGTGACTGAATGGAAATGTTTGTACCCATGACACTACAAGCATGTTACAATGAGTCCTCCCGAGCAAAAGAAATAATACGCCGTCATTGATGATTGTGATAAAGCTTCAAATTCTATACATTTCTTGGTAAAGACAAAAATTAGGAATAAGAAACAAATTCCAACCAAGCTTTTGGAGGTGCTTGCATCTCATTCGTTTCATGCTCTTCGTCGCAAAGTTCAAAACAAATGCATCATTCTTGGTCACCGTTCAACTCGTAAATATGGATAAATTCTAAACCAGCAAGCATGGAACAGATGACACGTACATTTCCACGGAGCAACAACCAATTGGCTAGTGATTCATTCCTGTGTGTTAAACGAACTAGACGCAAGGCATGCATATAAGCCCTTGATTATCCTGTGGGCTTTAGCTATTCTCACGGAGTAGCTCTGCAAAAACCTTGCCTCATTTCTAGGTTTCCATTATAAATTAGGTGATTATGTATGTAATTATACATAATCATCTCAGGACCTTTGATTCCATTGAATTATCTCGAGCGCTGCTAATGATCAGCAACCAGATATTCCACATTTTCGTATTCTTGAATTCTAATTTTCTGTTGGGCTATAATAAGTTTAGTCCTATAATTTAACCTAATGCAAGATGAACATGAGAACTTCTAAAGGGTTGAGTCTTTTTAGCAGTTGAAGATCTTAAGATCATCACCAAAGCATTCCAAGCTGGCCATTTCATTCTCAAAATTGTAAACTAAGCCAAGGATATATAACAATATAGTTATTAATCAGTGTTATATGCACCTTGCTCTACTTAAAAACCAGATAACATTAGCTTTACACGTCCGGTAAGTATCATATCAAGAACAGACGTTTCCAAGTTCATTTGCCAATGTCATAAGCAGGGACATATCAGAGTAACAACTTAAGAGAGATATCTGCTTTGACCTGGTATGTACATGGAGGTAAGGGTGTTATATAGTCTTCGGGTATCAAAAGCTGTACCAAAATCTCAAAGTTAATGGAAAAAGATCATTTCTTTAACATCCACCACCATAAGCGGTATAATTCTTATTGCAGACCATCTGTTCAACAAAAAGATTAACGGGAATATCCCTGAATGACTACCATTTGTAAGCATTATTAGGAAATGAGAATCACTTAAAAAGAGTTTTACAAGAGAATTTTGAAGGGAAAAATATAATCAGTCGTCACTTTTTGCTATTGAAATGGCTATACCGGGCCATGACATGCCATTCAAGCAGTAAACTCAATTCTGCAGATAATGAAACTTCAGAACTTCGTAACATAACCAGAGGGACTAACAACTACTTAACATACTTCCATATAACCACGAAAAAAGAGAAGCCAGACTCCTCTAATACATTATTTCCCATCTTGATGGGTCGCAGACTTTTAACATATCTGCAAGCCTTATTAATCAAAATAGCTTCTAAATGACTAACCCCAAAAAGGAGCACACCAATGGAGATGAAGAAAAGGAAGACAGTAGAGTCCAAAGGTTTGATTAACAAAAAACAATCAATCCTTGTCAAGATAGCCAGTCCCCATCCATTCCTTCAATTTCGCCTATGTCCATACTGTAAAACAAAGAAGTTGCAGAAATCAAATAAAAACATGATCAGTGAAGTCATCATTCATCATGTTTCAACGATTTTTGTACACATATGAAATTAAAATAAGAGTTCCACCAGACAAACATAATAATTGGTTAAACTAACAATAAGTAGCTAATAGACAAAACTTGTAGAGCGATTTAGATGTATGTTTCATAAGTTCCAAGGTATCTCACCCCGTGTATTCTGGGTCAAAATCCCTAGCAAAACATTAATAATGGTAGAGATGGTAAAAAATAAAGAATAGAGAGAGAGAGCATAAAAATACAATGTTTCTTGTTGCTAAGCTGATCTTCCACTAGCCATTCTCTTGGTGATATGGTATGTGATTGGGTTGGGGTCAAAGCAAACATTCCCATATCAAGAACCCACAACCAATGTTTAAACTAGTTATTAATTGCATACTAAATTTCTTCAGAAGGAGAAAGCACCTAAATTTGGTGCAGAAGGGGATGTTAACAGAAAACAATTTCCTAACTAATGAAAACATTTCATTTAAGGATAAAGACAGAAAATTTGGACTATTACCAAGGTAAAGCAGGATCATTGAGGTAGTCTTGGGAGCAGTAGTCATTGAAATGTTGTTGTAAACATCCATCGTTTGTATTCAACCACGCTGGAAATTCCATGATCTGATCAAATGGATAGTACTCATCATCATCTGCCTTTGCTTCTGGACTAAGCTCCATGGTCTTCAAGAACTTAAACCACCATGCTGATGTGACCAAATTCATGGAATCATTCCATTCCATCTGATGTTGTTCTCCAATTGATCTGATCTCTGCCATCTCCTCATCATCCATCTCTTGATGCAAACCTCCAACACCAAAGGAATCGGTCATATCAGACCCTGCCGTAGGCACCACTTGTTGTTTCATTATTGAAGGAGCTTCCTCAGTAACATTGGAGAGAGGAGGAGAAGAAGATGAGGATGGCGATAAGGATGAGTACATTGATGGCAAGTGAACATTGCTACGGTAAACAGAGGTATCTATGTTCTTAAAATCATGCAAATTGAGATTTAGGCCTAAAGGTTGATTCGGTAGGGAAAAATTGAGAGTCTCAGGGACAACTGAAGGAAGATTTGCAGCAGTAGGCCAACAACAACCATATGGAGGAAGAGGTGGTGGTGGTGGTGGAGAAGGATGAGAAACAGAAGGATAGGGCAACTCCTCTAGATAACTAGAGAAATTGGATGTACTTGACGGGTATGTCCTAGAATTCCTCCTAGATTTTATTTTCCCTTCTTGCTCAAAACATGGCGGTGACACTTGCATGGATGATCCTTGCTCTACTTGTTGTTGTTTCTGCTGCTGTTGTTGTTGCTGCTGTTGTTCATTAGCTTGCTTCATAGCTGCCCTGTGGAACTTTAAGGCGGTAACAATCTCTCTTCTAGCTTCAGCCATATTGAGAAGCCTTTCTTGGTAAGGTCTATTGGTGGAAAGCCTCCTCCTAGCCTGTTTTTTCTGTGGTTGAGGTTGTTTGGTTTGCTTGCTTTGCTGATTTCCACTTATATCTTCACCAAATTTGGTCATGTTTTGGCCAGAAACACCATCAGAGTCATTACAGCTTTTGTCTTTCGGGTTCATGGAGTCCTTGATTCTCGAGGAGGTCAATTGTTTCACTAGACTACGGATGTAAGCACCAGAAAGATGAGGTTCTTCGTTCTGCTTACTAAGTTTATCAATTTTCATTCCTTCCTCAGTACCATTCTTGGATGATCTACCCCTCATCTCTCTCTCTCTGTGTCTCTCCCAACCTTTCAACTTTAGGAATGTAGAAGCAAGGTCCGGGTTAGAAGAATCATGGTTTTCTCTTTTTCCTATTTCTGAGAGACAAAAGTACACAAATGCAGAAAGAGGCAGAGCCGCAGAGGCTGATCCTAAGTACTAGTCCGGATGGCCTCATGGGTGTTATAAATACCAGTTGAGGACAGTCCGGGGTTTTAAAAATGTTTTTGGAGTTTTCCTGGTTTGGGAAAAACACTTGTTACTGTTTTATTACCCGCCTTAAATGAGCAGTTAGGATGTCACCCCTCATTCCTATAGTGCCCCTTCCCAAAGGAAATACTATAACCTTGAAGGCCTTAGATATATATACAACTCATACAGTGGCCAAAATCCAACGCAACTAACCATAAATGGTAAGGGAAACTACTTTGGAGGTGAAGGTAGGAAAAAGGAATAACAATTTACAGGAAAAGAGAAAACACTAACAAAAGTTTCATCGACAGCATTTTAGAGACAAGGCATCACCTTCATGGAAAAGCAGAATCATCAACAACCAAAGTTAAGTTCACTTGGAAAGTAAGCCAGTCCTAATCATGTAAAAGGGGGACTGAGTAACTCCTAGGGAAAGAAATAGAAATAAACAAAAGGTTTAGTCTTGGTTTGATGAGCAAGTACCGTTCTTTTGGCAAATTGAACGGCCTCTGAATCACAGGTTTCTATTTACCATCAAAATTCTTTAAAAAAGGGGACAATTTAGGGTTATAATGGTAGAATGGTATTCTGTTATATTGGCTACAAGCACTATGGATTGATCAGGCTCCTAAAACGTCAGCAAAAGACTATGCACACTGACAAAAGAATCTCAATCACTGTTTTAACTTCTTTTTTTAATTTTCTGTTCTTTTATGAGGAGAAAAAAGAGAAAACTCCAATATTTCTGTTTAAACAAAAATTTCAACATGATTTGAGTCTGTTCATATGAAACAGAGAACTTGGACCTTTTGTAAAGGCATTTGCACAACAAAGACAGAAATGCTCCATACCATCATCTTTCTTTCCCTTTCATGTTATTTTCCTTTCTTGTCACCCTTTTTACTACACAGTTTTTCCAAGTTTCACTCTAATTGGAGGTGGCAGAACCAGAGGGATGGCTTCTGCATCTTTTATCAGAGATCTCAGGCGGCAAGAACAGTGAAAATAGAGCCTAGAGAACAGGAATTTATTACCTGCTGTAAATATTAACATTCTTGTGAATCTGGGGCAAAAATTAGTATTCTTTCTATATTGGAGAGGAAAACAGTAATTAAACGATCCCCAAAAGAGTACAAGCCTTAACTCTAGTGTACTAATCCATATCCATATATATATATATACACACACACATATATTCT
>JANIJH010000008.1:1961446-1982905 GCA_024520975.1 Erythroxylum areolatum
GACTAAACCGTCAAGGAACAAGATGACAGTGTTTTCTCCACAAGATTGCAAGTCATTGGCAATAATAATAATCCCAGTTATCTGAACCAATTGAATGATTGCTCCAGCATGAAATCATCAAAATGTCTATCCATGATTCCCAAGTGCCAAAACCATCAATATGTCCAAGAGGAAGACAGTTTTTTCTCATAAAATCTATAATTCTCGTCCTGCTCTGGATGAAACCAATACCACCAGGAAATAATGATAGTTCAACAGCGTGGTGGGTGGATCAAAAGAACCAACTCAATGCATCTAAAAAGCTCAACCCTCCATTTATATAGCCAACCTGGTCTCAACAACCAGCAATTCAGAACAGATGTTACTTTAACAGTTCTAATCACCCTTTAGCTATCTGTTATATTCCCCAAACCATCAAATCAACCAATATAGATTGCTTTCCTACCAGGCTTAATGTCTCTAACGTTTAGTCCATAATCATTGCTCCAAAGGACAAGATTTTTATCTTAGATTGGTTTTAATGTTATAATCGATAAAAAGTCAAGAATTAGGACATATTCATATCCGTAGAAACACATTTAGCAGTTTACATTTTCTGAGTTGGTTTTACTATTTTATAGCATTCTTTACTTCCCTTCTGGTAATTCTACTTCACATTGTGCAGTAACAAGACCACAAAGAGGATGTTCTTAATCCTCGTGAAGAAAGACAGAGGAAACAGGTAGATGAGAACCCTTCCATTCTTCCAAGACAATGTCCTATTCCAAATCAAAAAAGTACAAACATAGAATGATAGAAGTCTTCACCTATTTCCTTTTTCTCAGTAAAATGACCAACTCTAATTTTTAAGTTCAAGACATTTAAGTGTTAAACCTCAAACTTAAAGCAAAACATAGCTGAAGAATCCGTCCAAGGTAGTGAGAACGACCACCAGTAACAAGTTGTCATGTAATGAGGAAAGCAAATAAGAGCTGACACAGAACAGATAAAAAGAAATAAAATAAAACAAGAAAGAAAGAGATACGCAATCAACTTGCAAAGTGTAAGAGCTTCACTTACAACTGAACAAAGCAGAAATAGGGATAGAAATTCTAGAGGTGGAATATAATATAATAAAATGAAATAAAACCACATATAAAATAGGAGGAAAGAAGGAAATACCAGCCCCGGGCCTCTATTTTTATCTTCTTCTCTTTTTTTTCTCCCTTTTGAAGAGTGGATAAAGATTGGCAAGATGACCATTTGCCCTTCTGAAACCTCCAGCATTCCACCAATCCCTTAGCACCCATTCATTCAACGACAAAACAAAGATGGCTCTTTGTCACGAATCAAAACATTTACCCACCTTCGCTTCAATAACCTCTAATAATGCTTCCAAAACCAACAAGAACGTAACTTTACACCACCATCTATCCCCTCCCCTATTTCTCACAAAGTTTTGGATTCCGTTCACACTTGATTATGAAAAGAGTAGACTTAATTATTAGACTCTTTTTCTTTTATCTCCAACCCACGAAGCCTCGCATTCTTTAGGGGATAAAACCGATAATATTTTCCTCAGTCCCTCCCTGATACTTTTGCAGACCTTTACTGTGCTGCTGACCTGACCTTTCCACACGGTGAGGTCCTTCTTTTTCGTTGCCTCCGCAGTTCACAGTAATACTTGGGTCCCCCCCAACATTCAGTTTACTGTATATTACTTGCAGAGGGCACCAGTAAAAACCATCCTGCTCATCTCTGCTTCCACCATACCACACTAAGTTTAGTCTTTGAGTTTCTTCATGTTCTCAGAAAATCTTTAATCATCCGCTGTGAATTATTCGACCCATTACATTAAATATCAAGATGTTAGAAAATTTATATTTAAAAAAAAAAACGAAATTTGTTGAATTCGACAGCCACTAACTGTTTAGGAGTACGAGTGGTTGGAGACCGCCATGAATGATTCGTACGTATATGCATACATACATACATACATATATATGTATGTATTCCAAATTGCTTAGAAAATGTCGGGTGGGACCGCCTGCAAAAGCCACAGACGGACATGATGTGACGTTTCATAATCAAACGGCTATTCCCCTACTTGGGCTAAGGCTTAAAGTCTCCAATCAAAAAAAGGGTGCCACGTGGGCACCATACATAGGATCAAGAAACAGGCAGCTCTTGTATCTTTCTCACCCGACCCCACCCCACCGCCGAAATACTAAAAGCCTGCAATCCTTAATCAATTCAGGCAAGTGTCCGCTCCAGTCCTGTTCTTTAAAATATTACTAAAATAGAACCACCTAAAAATATTTTCTTTCAAGCTTGGAAATTATTAATTATATTTTTATTTATTGTATTTTATTTCCTTAACAAAATATCATTTGATAATTATGAATTGATAAAAACGTTAGATAAAGATAACTAAGTAATATCAATTTGATACATAATAATTTTAAAAATAAAAATTAACAATATTATCATTTTATATTGAATATAATGAGAAGTAATAATTTAAATTCTTAAAAAATAATTATTTTTGTCTAAATTTTAATTTAGTATAATAATATTTTATTATTTAAATGAAGATTTAACTTGTATTTATTTTTAAAATATTTTTATAAATCTATCAAAAATAATTTCCATATTAGTTAAGAATAAAATTATTTATTTATAAATTTTCTCAATTTTTAAAATTATTTTTTTACTTTCTAAAACTTAATAATAACAATTTCAATACTCAATAAGAATTTAACTGATGGAATGAGATAAAGAAAGAAAAAATAATAATTATAAATTAAATTATGAAAATAAAAAATAAAAAATAGAAAATAGAAAATAGAAAACATAAAATACAAATATTGTTGCTATAATATATTTTTTAGCTTTTATATTTAAAAGCTTACAAAATTAAAACTATAACTAAATCGATATGTAAGGAAAATGTTAATTTCCCAGTTAAGAATTCCGTTGCGTGTTTTTTAAGAGCTACGACTCTACCTAACAAGAGACCAACCCTACATTCCTGAGGTCAACTATTGTCGTTCACATCACTCCAATCCTAATTGGCAGATAAGTTAATAACGGGTTCTTGTCATTTAAGTAAGATCCTGGGTTTGGTTCGAGCCATTTTTTATGTATATAATTATTAAAAATTTAAGTTCGTAATTTTATTTTCCGTAAAGAATCTATCTTATTTAAACGGAGATTAATTTTAGTGGATGATTTAAAGATATTTTTAATAATTAAAATCCTCCTAAAATACTTAAAAAAATCACATAACTCCAGTTCAGTTTACTCCCGAACCTAAGATTTTATTTATGACAATTTTGAATTTTCCACGCCTAGTTTCAATTCCTTCATGATTAAGTTAGGCATCCAATGTTCCTTGTGGTCTCACTCAATCGGCTAAACCATACAAAAAGGTTGGTCAACATTAATTACTCCAAATTCTTTCATTTTCATGTAAAGATCATTTCTTTCACAGGTGCGTTCACCTACTCCTCCAAATACGGATACACTCCCATGAACTTTCGCAATGTTATTGATTAATTCCATAATTAAGACTGTTTTATCCATTCCAGCTCCTCCGAATAGTCCGATTTTTCCTCTGCAGCAGTAAGGAGCTTTGAATCAGGAACCGGCGCTGGAAAGGGAACTGAATCCGATCCTGCTTGACTTTACGTTATCTTATTCAAACAATCAATTCCAATTCTTGACTTTGACTTTTATTTAGTAAAAATTACCTTTATTGTGTTCACATTGAAAATAAATACGTAAATCAAAGCATTGGAATTATATGATTCCCTCGTTTATTCTAACCGACAATGGAAGCTGTAGATTGTATCAAAAAGCCGGTGAGTTATCCTAAAAGAGTATCATTAAAATATTACACACCGATTAAATCGTAAAAATTTTAAATCGGTTAATTTTTTATTCAATTTTTAATTATTTTTATTATTAAACTTGTTTAATTTATTAATTAAATAGTCAATTTTTGTAAATTAGTTGATTTTTATAATCTACACAAATAAACTATTTAATTTTCATTTAACAATCTCCTTTTTAATTAAACTTCTAAGTAATTACAATCTACTTCAATCATATTTTAAGTTCTTCAAATTTATTTAATCTTTAATTTTACTGGTTTAACTTTGGATCAGATTTTTAAAATATGTTAAAATGTCTAATTGTTCTTGTTAAGAATGGAAGTGATTATCTTTTAAAAAATCCCAAGTTTTAGTTAGGGTCGGCCCTTAGCAATGATTGGGTGGGCACCTGCTCAAAGCTCATCTTTATAAATAATAAAATAAGTCTCATTTTTATTCTTATAAAAAATAAAATTAAATAAAATAGGGTATATACTCTTGACCTCATAAAAAATAATAAAAATGATTCATATTTTATTTTTTTATAAGAGCCCAAAAAATAAGAAAAAATAAGAACTTTTTTGTACTTTATTCCGGGCCTATAAAATATTAGGAACAAATTGGATTTTCGTTCCTTTATGACTAAGTAAGGGATCCAACAATTCCACTTTTTATCTTATATTACATGGTCAAACTTATGCTTAATTACAAGGGTTTTATACAACTCTAAAGTATATTACATAGTTTTAGAATTACAAGAGATCATTAATCAATTAAAAAAATCTAAATAGATAAGTACTTACTATTTTTAAAAAAATTATGACATAATTTTAATAATTCACATACTATCACAAATATTCAAAATTTTTGTTTTTTAAAAAATAAGTAGAATTTTTTGATAATAAATATCTTATCCTTACAAAAACAAAGAAGAAGAAAAAACTCTCCTTCTTAAAAGAGAGCTTCTTCTTAAATATCGTTCTTTATCTTCGAAACTTGGGCATAACTATAGGAGGGAGACTATTAATGGTAAAAATTATATATCTAGTCATTAATGTTGGGCGTGGGGATTGAATCTGTTGGGGGACCTAAAGATGGAGGCAGCAGCAACAGCAGCAGCCAGCCCTGAGCCACCCCTCCTCACGGCCTTAACCTTTCAAAAGTGTAAGGTCATTTTCCGCCATTAGTGAGGTTGGCGGTGGGACCATCTCAACCATTTTAAATACGTCTGGTTCTGTCCACCAACAACACATGCCATCTATCTTAGCTAGAGGGAAGGGATAGAGATAGAAACTGCGGCTGAGGCTGAGGCTGAGGCTGAGGCTGAGATTGAAGACGAAGAAGAAGAAGAAGCATGCAATTCTAGAATCTGAACCTGACCTGAAACTGAACCCCAAGCCAGTATATATCAAAATGGTGACCTCTCTTTCAATTTTAACTTGGTTATGGTTTGGAATGACAAGTTGCAACCAACCAAAACCAGCCAAAACCAATCTTCCTTTTGAATTGATAAAAAGGGTGCAGAAAACGGATAACCATGTAGATATATAGTTGCAGACAGTCCATATCTCTTGTTTTTATTTGGTAATTAATGTTATTGTAATTACTATATACACATACATACACACCTAGATATATATTGCTGTAAGTGATAATAATTCACTTGAATGCAAGCACATGATAGTAGTTGTAAGTGGCATGCATGCAAATTGTAAGATAGGTATATGTGAGAGGGAGTGGCTATCCACACATTCAAAGCTTGATGTTATAAGTTATGAAGAGTATGGAAACATTTACTAATTGGAACCAAAGTAAATGATAAAATTTTATCATTAATTTTGTGAACAAGTATAATTAAACATAATTTTGTACAAACTCCAATTAATTATATGTCATGATAATTGGGCTTGGTATCTCTCAAATGTATCATTGAGCCTGTATTTATGGGCTTGTTATAATATGTAGGCTTGATCCATATTTTGCAGTACAAATGAGACCCTATTATTAGCCAACTTTAAATACAGTTGTCCATTGAGAACTGTACAGGTTTTTGCTAATCAGGATTTAGAGTAGCAGTAGCCAATCATCTGCGTCTCTGTTACTTCGCTTAACAGAAAATAACAATGGATTAAATTATTCCTCAATTTTCAAGTATTTGTCTATATAATTATTGAATATAATATGTTACAATCCTAAGATTAATCAATTGTATTGAATAATTATAAAATTAATCTGTAATTTCGTGTTAATTATTCTTTACTAAAGTCACCGAAACTAAATTTTTCCAACCCGAACTAAAGCCACCGAAACTAACTCGAGTTGATCGATTTTCAATATAAATTCGATTTTTTAATAAAAAAAATTGAGCCGTTATAAACAGCAATCGGATCGATACTTGTATTGAATAAGGGTAGTGGGATGTTATATAAATAAAGGCTTTGACGTTATCTTTAGCTCTGCCAGTGTTCATGCAATGTTAATGTCGACATCAGGTTCCATTTCTGCAGGACTTCAAATTTATTTATCGCATGTACGTATACCTGGTCTGATCGTTGGACCATTTTTAACGTTGAGGACCCGTGTTTCCCGTCCGATTTCACGTGGGAGACGCTTCGTGTCGGAGCGTGACTGCGCGAGGGTGGTGATAGAGACTGAGACTCCGAGAGATAGCGAGAGAGAGCAGCGGTCGGTGAGACCAGGCTAGACCGAGCCAGTAGCCATACACTGTCTAACCATGGAGAGAGACCGACCACCTGGACTAGTTTATCTTATTCTGGCCCAATGACTACACTTTTGAGGCCCGAGACTTGTGTTAATAAACAGTATTTAATATTGAATATTTTATTTTGGTCAAAAAATAAAATCGTAATTATAGCAATATTGATTATGAACAATATTTTAAGAAACAATAGCTAATTAATTTTCATTTAAGATTTTTTTAAATTAAATTTTAAATTAAGGATAATTTATTTTAATTTCATTTTAAATTTTTAAATTTTATTCTATTTTTAACACAGTTTAATACTAAACCTTTTAAATCTTAGGGTGTGCTTGTTTGGTGGGTATGAAAAAAAGAGAATGGATATGATTATAGAGTCATTATTTTGATTACTTATTTTTTGTTAATACTTCATTCATCTCATAATCTAGAGAAATGGGTATCATTATTATATAAGGGTGTGATTGTTAAAATTAATTAAAATATAACTAATTAAAATATAATATAATATTAATTAAAATATTATAATTAATTAATTAATTACAATATAATTAATTAAAATAGTATTAATAGTTAATTAACTACAATATAAATAATTAAAATATAATTCATTCATTAATTAAATATTGTAATTAGTCAATTAAAATAATAAATTATAATATAATTAATTAAAATATTATTATTAATTAAAATATAATTACTTAATTAGCCACAGTATAATTAATTAAAATTAATTAAAATATTTTAATTAATCAACATATTGTAAGTGAATTTTTTCACAAACCAACCACTATCAATGATAATAGTAATCATTCCTTCCTCTTAATCAACCATCATAATTATAATGATAATATTTATTCTTATTTTTCGTTATATTCATTTCTATTTCCATCATCATTATCCCATCCGAATTAACTGCCAACTTTTTATCTTACTAATTTAACTTCGATTTAGTTGTTAAAGTATTGGAATGCAAGTTAAAACCAAGCTCATGACATTACTTAATTTTGAACTGATAATTCATCAAGTGACTTATTTTCGTTCGTTTGCCTTCTTTGACTGACTTCTTAAATTTTGTGCTATACACCGTTGGTTACAGCTTGTATTTTTAAACCCGGACTGGACCCGCTGATCCGACCGATTTGACCGGTGACCGGTCAGTAGTCCAGTCTGATTTATCTTTCAAAATTGGCTATAAATTGACCCAGTCTGAATCGGTCAAAACCGGTCCGACAATTATTATTTTATTTTTTTCTTATTTTTTTATTTTTTAAATTTTTAAATTTTTTAAATATTATATATAATTAAATATAATTATTACATCACACCGGTTCGACCGGTGGTTGAATCGGTCGAACCGATCAAACCGATGACCAATAAAATTACCGGTTCGATAACCGATCCGAGTTTTAGAACATTGGTTACAGCTATAATTTAAGCTAACAAGAGAGTATTAGTCATCAACAACTTTAGACGGCAAGCGTAGATTACTTGGACGAAAGCAGACACACAGACATGGGATTGGTCGCCCAATTTGAAGACCATAGACGAAATACACGCATTGGAATTATCAGCTACTCCAACAAGTAATCTATTGCTCCAGGCTAGCAAATACTACGGAAGCTCCATATATACAAGTCAAGACTCGACTTTCTTATTCGATTCTCTTGCTTTCTGCTACTTCTGCATTACATATTACCAGGGATTTTACTCGTCAACTTTCTCAATGGCTAGCTTCCTTGCAACCCATACATGTCCCATGACAACCATTCCTATCGCTTCCAGGGCCAGGAGCATACCTGGTCCGCGGAAGAGTTTCTCTGTCAAAGTTAGTTCATTGAAACTTTCTGCTCCACACTTGATTCTTGTATTGGTGAATATCTATAAGAAACTGTTAATTCTGATGCAGGGAGGAGCACTGTTTTCGGGCCTAAAAGGTGTCCCAAAAGTTTACTTCTCAAAGGCAGCTAGCATTTGCTCAACCAGGTCTAAATGCTTCAGAACTACCATTTCATGCTCGGTAAGATTTAGTTTCAGTGATTTGTCTTCTTAGTTTTCTTAATCCCTTTTAGTAGGAAGTTAATTTAATGTCTACTACTCAGGCTCAAGTAGAAACCTTGAACATAGTTCAGAGCACCATTGCAAAGCAGTTGTCCATTGAAGTAAGTGCAGTGACTCCTGAAACCAAGTTCGCTGACTTGGGAGCTGACTCCCTTGACACGGTCGGTTATCATTATCTTGCTTTTCCTTGAGTTGACAACATAATGCCAATATCGTTGTTAGGTTATAGCTTTCTAAGAATGTTAATTTATCAGGTGGAGATTATGATGGCTCTGGAAGAACAATTTGGGGTGACAATCGGAGAAGGTGGAGCTGAGAACATCGTCACAGTTCAAGACGCTGCAGATCTCATCGAGAAAGTTAAGGCTGCCTAAGCTGGATATAGCTTTACATGGAGGAATAGCCCATTTTTTGTGCTATGGAGTTGTGGAAACCTAAGTTTCTTGGTTTTTTTTTTTTTTCAAGTGTTACCTGGAAAATCCTGATGAATTTTTGCTTTGATTAATCGAATTACTTATTACAAGTGACTATAATTGGGTTTAAATTGATACCTATAAACAGCTACCCCATTTTAGTGCACGTTGAATAAACTCGAGCACAGTTTTTATGATCATTTGTTTAAGATAAATGACGCCTATGAAACACTACCGCATGATCTCTACGTCAATGGCGTTTGAGATCTTTCTTTTTTTCAGAAGACGCCAAGTGATATATCGTATCAGAATTATAACTCAAGTAGACAAATAGGTTTAGAAGTTCCTATGCCTCAGAATACAGGAGTACAAACTAAATATTGAAGTCATAGAACTGTGCACTTTAGTCACCGAAAATCTAGCCAAAGAAAAGACTCCAACCAAAATACATGCAAGTGATTGGTGAAAGCACATCGAATACAGCAGGAAGATCTATGCTAACTGGACTATGATGTTAGGAAACGCAGGTATATAATCAGAAATCTACTGTCAACAACCATGTGTCTTAAGAAAGTTTGATAACAGGCTTTCTAAGATGGAATAGATGGCTTAGATTAGATGTTGCTCGGTATGTGCTGATTCACAAGGTAAAAATCAAATTGAAGGTAGCGGAAAAAGAAAGCTCAAATTAAACAAACATAAGGTACTATTACATCAATTGTACTATTCATTATCTGCTTTTCCCCAAGTATGATAAAAAAATAGTTCCTGCTCAAGAGAGTGGTGCTTATATGTTAAAAGTTACATGAATTTACCATGGACTAAGCACCCTCATTTAAACATACATGAATTCACCACCACGCAGGGCATTTGCAGCACCTTTCCTTTCTTCTTCAGCTTCCTTCTCTCGCTCTTTCCAGCTCTCATAGAAATGATCATCAGTTTTTAGCTCGTGCCGGCAAATGGGACATGAGTTGTGAACATCCTGCCACAAGATTCAATCCGTTAATAACATAAAACTTCATTTCCTTGATAGAACATTCTTTGTCAATGCCAGGAGTAACTAAAGTCTGCAATATTTCCTAATTACAAGAGAAAAGGAATTTACCAGCCAAGGCTTCAGACAAGGAGGATGAAAAGTGTGCTGGCATGGCAGCTCCTGCATCTTGTCATCAACAACCAAATTCTCCTTGCAAATTGCACACTCTGCATCTGGTCCTAGCTTAGATAAAATTTCCTCTGTGAGAGTAATGATGGGAAGATTTGCAACAACCTCTTTACTAGCAGGAGGGGCTCTAGGTTCTAGATTCGCAGTTTGACTCTCCATTATCGCCATTAACTCCTTCAGCCAAAAACATGTTTCATTAATTAAGCAACAACATATCAGCCATAAAAAATAATTATTCAAGGAATAGAAAAGGGTGCATCATTCTGTTTGGCATCTACTAAAGTTCTAGAGCTGATTACTTAGCAGGATAAAAGATAAAAGATAAGCTGGGAGCTGGGATCCAGAGAAGTTGGAATAACAAGATCAATATACTCAGACTCTATTGACATGCCACAGGTACAGAACTTGACAAATGATATCAACTAATTGATAGTTTCAATTTTCATTTCATACCATAAACAAAACCATATAACGACATGAATGGTTAATGAAAATAGCAGGACTTCACCTCTGGGATGTGATCATCGAGGTTATTCACAAGCTCTTCAAGCAAGTTTGTAGCTCTTTCTGCTCTGACACCGTCATACTCAGGATTACTTGAAGACTCTGCCATAAGCGAGCTAAGAGAACTCATGAGATTAGATCTCACCAACCATGGAGGCAATGGAGGCTCAGGATCCACAGTAAGGTGCCCCTCGAAAAGATATCCTAAATCAAACAAAGCATAAACAACAATCAGACCGCAAACCACAAATTTACAACAGTTAAAAAAACGGGTTTCTCCAGAATTCGACCTCTATCCGTCGATCTCAAGGATGAATCACTAACAACAGGGGGAATCTCCCCTAGTTCCAAATGCTCCTTAGCTTGAGCAATACAACTCTTCAAGTATTCCTTCTCAGAGGAGTTAGGTGTCAAAGTCTCAGCTTCTTCAAACAGCCTCAAACCAGCAAGCCAGAAGCCAGGAGAAGTGTACCTCGTCTTCAAAATCGTCGCCACACGACAAACCGCAGCATAAAACTGAAAAAAACGACGTGATCACAACCATTCCACAACAATCCATCAATTACAATTTTTGAAGAAAAGGCAATCAATACCCAAAAGCCAAAATCCAAAAAGATTGAATCTTTCGAAGAAACAAAAATCTAACCGATTTTCTAAGTGAAAGTGGAGCAGAGGGGTAACGATCACGGAGAAGAGAATTGATGGAGGAGACAGCATTCTCGAAATTCTGTTTCTTGCCGAGTTGTTTCAGCAAATCCTGCAATTGCTGCTCCAATAGTTCTTCGGATTCCATAGTCTATGTCTATCACGTTCCTGAATTCGGAATCTTTACGAAATAATTAATACAATTCGGTGTTGAATTTTGCTGGGGTTTTCATGTGTGTTGCTTGAGAAGAGGGCAAACATGAAGCGTCGAAGTAGTAATCTGCTACACCCGGGTCTAGATAAGAATTTTGTTCTAGCCACTAGAAAAGCACTTGAGATAAAACGTAGGCTTAACGGACGATTGAGTTTTGATTCTTTTATTCGAAAATTAAACCATTCAACTTTTCATAATTTTTTAGGAAGCTTAACATTCAATTGTAAAAAGTTATTTTTTTATTTTTAAAATTAAAATAAAAACAATATAAATTATATTTTATTATTCATGATAGTTAATATGTACTTTAATATTAAATCAATGAAAATTATATATCTTGAAATTATTTTAAATTTAAATTATATTTATCAATAACTATTAAATTAAAAGTTTTTTATTTTTTAAATTAAATTAAATCATTAAGTTAAATTAATTTACACGTAATTCTTATTAATATTAATTAAATATATAATATTAAATTATGTTATTTATTTTTTTAAAAATTATATTATTTATAATTTTTATTAATAATTACTACTTTAGAGAGGTGTTGATGTTTTTAAATATAAATAATTTATAAATTATCAAAGGTGAAAGAGTGGCATTGCTATTTTTTAAAATAAATAGTAATTTATAAATTATATATTATAAAAATATTTTCAAATTTATGTATTTATATATATATATATAATTTTTAAATAATAAATATTTTTTTAAACTCGGAAACTATAAAGTATAAGCCTAAAGATTGAAAAAGAAAAGGCCGCTAAGCATGTTATTTTCTCCTATAATGATGCTCCGATTTTCGTGGCTTGGTCCGGGTCGAACCGGGTTTTGTTGGGCTGGACTGGGCTTTAATCTTCCAGAACTTGTTGGAACAAACCGAAGACTAAAGAAAGAAGATGGACGAAGTTGACTAGCTGTTAAAAGCAAACGCGAAAATGGGAGAGTTGTTGGGTTTAGCAGTATCACAGTCCTCTCTTCTTCTCCTTCCACACTCTTCTAACTTCGGCTTCCGAACTTCTGTAGCTCCATCGGCGGTTCTAAGGCTTCGGGGGAATTATAAGAGATTCTTTGTTTCTTCTGGTCATCGGAACCATTCTCTTAAGCAGATCGTCGCTTCTAGGGCTTTGGCCTCCGATCCTGGAGAGTCTACGATTGTTACTGATAACGTTAACTTAGCGAGCGAGGGGATCGAGATCGAAGAGCGGTCAGGCGGTGGAGGTGACGGTTACGAGGAGATTGGGGGCGGTGGTCGGGGTGGGGAAGGAGGAAGAGGTAAAGGCGGCGGTGGAGGCGGCGGTGATAGGGATAAAGAAGGAGAAGGAGGATCATCAGAGGATAGCGGTGGTAAGAAGAAGATGGCGTTGTCTATGTCCCAGAAATTGACTCTTGGTTATGCTGCTCTAGTCGGAAGTAAGTGTTTTCGTTTCACAATGGTGACTGTGAGCTGTTTTGTCATTAACTCTTTTGGAGTTGTGTTCTATGAGTCATTGCGAGAAAGTTTGAAGCTTTATTGGATATTGGATTACTTTCATTGTTCAATTGATGACTACTAGCTGCTGTGATTGGTCTTGTGCTTGTGTCCATATTGGCATGGCTAAACTTTGATTACACATACAAAAACTTAGCTCCCGTCTGCTTATATCTCATACTTTTCGTGATCTTGTGACAGTGGGTGGGCTTATGGGCTATTTGAAGAGTGGCAGCCAGAAATCGCTGATATCTGGAGGTATCTCTGCAGCAGTATTGTACTATGTCTACACTCAGCTTCCAGGAAATCCAATTTATGCATCATCCATCGGACTTGGTAAGAGATTAAGGGATTGTGCATACCTTTTCGACTGTTGTGTATGTTTATTTCCATACAATTCTTTTTACATAGTTCTAGCATGTTTATAATGTGGTTGTAAGGATAGATTAACAGAAGATAACTGGGTTTTTACTGTATTTAAGGCTGTTAATTTTAGTACTGACGTTCGTGGTGTGTCTGTGCTTCGCCATTTCAGCCTACTCGGAGTCTTGGTTTATTTGCTTGGAGTTTTGAGATTTATCAAAATAATTTTCTATTGTTTACGGTAACAGATGTTCATGGATCATCCACCAGTCATGAAACTATTTCCTTGAAGTTAACATCAGTCGTCTTCGCTGTCTTTCAAATGTGCAGGGATATCTGCTGCACTAACAGGAGTGATGGGCTCTAGATTTATGAAGTCCGGCAAAGTTTTCCCGGCAGGGGTTGTATCTCTAGTGTCGCTGATCATGACTGGTGGCTACGTACATGGAATCATGCGTAGTATGCATTAATATATACTGGGTGTAATAGCTGCAAGTGGTGATCCCCAAGTTTGAGCTCGAGTTACCGTTTTGAGAAGCGATATGCATGCTGTACTGTCTCTCTCTCGAATAGTGTGTAAGTTTGTTCCAAAACACGATGCTTTGGGTCTGGAACTTATGAATAATCCATTTTAGATATTTCCTTTAGCATAATCGTGATACTGCAGGTTGAACTTGCCCTGTCCAATTGGAAAGTTGAGGTCAGGGCATATTTTGCAAGCTTTGTCTTTCAAATCATAGTTCTTCATTACGACTAAACGAAAGTAACTCTTACTAAGCATAAGAAACGACAAAGTAAACCGACGAAAACGACAACACACACATCAATTATCTGTTACTGTCACATTTAAGTTAATGGGCATACAATTGTAGGAGTCCTTGGGATATATAGACAACTTCACATATGTCACCACATGGCATCTAAATATGGAATAAACATCACCAATACTATTAAACCTTGTCTTATACGATGGATACAATGGTTAACAATACACGGGTATTAGAGGTTTGTTTCCATGATGCATGCAAGCCTAAAGCACAATCAAGCAAGATTGGCAACCGCCTTTTGTTGTTCCTCTGCTGATGCTAGAGGTTTCTCCGAGCAAACAGTATCTGTTGAAGTTTCAGAGTTTCGATCAGCCTCTAAGGTCTCATCCTTTTTCGTTGTTGAAGGAGGTGCATAAGGGCTTTTGCTCACCAACCTACAAGAAAAAAAAAAAAAAAAAGCGATTGAGAAGTACAAAATTGCAGCAAAGAAATCAGCAAACTATCGAAAGAGATCGAGAACAAAAGCGAGAGAGAGAGAGAGAGAGAACCGAGGACTACCTATCGCGTCTCTTCTCGAAGAATCGTTGTAAAGAGTGTCTCCTTGCAATTGGTAAATCTGCAACAAGGAATACAGAGATATTACGGCCCCGACATTCAACTATATTTCCTAGACAAGGGAACGGACAACAGCAGGGACTCTTGCAAATCACATGATGTAGTATTACCAGCTTGCAAGTTGCAAAGAGAACCCTTGTGAACAGGATACAATTGTGTCTGTGGTGAAGCTAAACCATTAGAAATGCTTTGCACTGAAGGAGACCTACTAAGGACTGGGCTAATGAGAGGTGAGGTGGTTTCAGTCTTCTTCACATCACCGGCTTCAATGGTAGCTGCAGCTGCTTTGGCAATACGCACAATTTCGTGGACCTGTGGATATGATCATGCGGAAGAATCAGAACTAAATCTCGTTGCAGAATTAAAATTAGAAATGAAACTGTAGTGTGAATAACCTTTTCTGCAGGAATGGCATCAAATACAGCAACTTTTCCACCATAGAAGATGGTAAGTTGGTCTTGAGCAGGGCTGGCATCTTGTTCTGATGCTGCCATCGCAGCAGACCTTGAAAAAAAGAAAAGAAAGCGAAAATGGTACAGTTCACATATTTCAAAACCTAAACCTAAGATGCTTGACATCATATGACTTTACTTTCAAGCTATCAATAAAGCATCAGTGATATGTTTACAGGAGCCAACTAATTAACTTGACAAGAATGGAATGTCTTAATAACTTCTTAATAAGAAATTCTCCAGAAGACAAAGATTTGAAAAGCTTAACTACACAAAAAACGCCATGAACATAGTTCTCAGACTTCACTGCACATGAACAGAGCCCACAGTTGGAGCAATGTTAAACACTTTCTGCCGACAACTTATTTCCTGTCAATGGACAAGTTTATGATATGGACTCCACCTTCCCGAAGTGAAGTAGTGAAAGATAACCTGACAGATTTAACTTCTCTCCCATATGGTAAATCCATAAGACTGAATTTTTAATTCTTTATCTCAAGATAAATACCACAACTCTCAAGGTATGCAATGTTCTTGTAAGAATCATCAAAAGGCCTATTTATTCTAAAATATGCATTTTTTTCACAAGATTTCACGTTTTATCATAGACAATAGCCAACAAAAAAATTGATCAAACCAAGAATTATATATATAAAGCATAGTGCATTTGTTGCATTTCACTCCACATTCTCAAGACTGATGGAATACAATGTATGAAAGAAGTATTTTCAAAAATAAATCTTTGTGCCGATTAATCTACCATGTCAAATCTCTCTCTTTGTTGCTCTCTATTAAGTATGATGACCAATCAGGTATTCTATGATCTGGGTTTCCCAAGCCAAGATACAAGTGAGAACTGCAAAGCCATTACAATCAATTCTCTAGTCTCTATAAATGTTTGACAGGATTTCTACGATTGAAAGGAAACTCGAGTATGCATTCTTAAACAGTGAAATTCACTTCCACTACTTCATATTCCTTCTTTCTCACAAACCACATTCCAAAATTACGAAAACAACTACAGATATACAACCCAAGTGCACAAATGGATAGATTCATTGTGTCCATATTCAACCACTTGCTTACTTGCATCCAAAATCTTAAAACTCATCTTTATCAAAGAAAACTTGAAGCTCCTTTTTCTTTGTCATTTTATAGCTTTTCACGCCCTTTAATTCATCAACTTACTGGCAGTCTTAAACATTTCAAAGACAACAAACATGTAAAACAAATCGTATTAAACAGCTATATGTCCTTTGTGAAACTGGCATGGATCCTAAGATCAGGTTCCATAACAATCCGTAGCAGATCTATCTTAGCATTCCAGACAAAGTCCAAACCCCACGTGGTGAAATTGGTTACCTTTCTTCCTACACTAGTTTCCATAGAAACATGTAAATAAGCAGCCCCAATTCAAACACGTTTACATGATACAGACCTCGTTTAGTTCACTGTTGATTGCTTCACTTCGGCGCTCACAGAGTTTTCTTTTTCTTTTCCTTACTACCCTTTTCGTTTAGAACTAGAATTGGTACCTATATAAAGTTTATGTAATAGACCAAACCCTTCTTTTCCATTCTAGGAACACTATGAATCTGAAACAGCTCCAACACCTAACAACACGACACCACAAAGTATGCTGGTGGTAAAGTTCCTCCCTTTGACCCCTCTACATGTCCTCTTCTCACCATTTTCCATTTTCAGTAAATAACACTAACACCCAGCAGATCTCAGCTCCTTCCTCCACTGTTTTCTTTATTTAACCCCCAAAAATTCTAAAAATAATTTTCTCACAATAAGGGAATGAACGGGTACCTCGGGTTTCTATTCAGGACAGTCGACCCTTTCTTCTCCGGAAAATCAGGACTTTCCTTGAAAGATCGCTGACCGCCGTTGTCGGTGGCGACATCTTGCACCTTCTTCGCTTCCTCCTCCGCAAAAGCTTCCGGCTTCAAGACTTGAGATTCGGCCTCCATTATTAGGACACCCCAAATCAGAGACTCGAGTTTCGGTTCTGTCCCCGGTTGTCTTAGCTCAGACACAGAATAACTTTAACCGGTAAGAGTAGACCAAGGATTTACAATATTGTCAGCTTTGTCGCGTGTATTCGGCGGTTGTACTTGATCCAGAAATAGAGGGCCTCAAGAAAAGGAAATTATTACAAAATTATCAAATGGGTTAATAAATATTTTCAGATCACTGATGTGATGACACCTGGCTTTTGAGCACGAGTTTCATTTGCTCTTGGAGAAATTAATTTTATTATATTTTTATAATTGTGATTGTATCTGTGTCTGACTTTTCAAAATACCTTTTTCCTTTTTTTTTTTATTTTCTCGCATCGTTTTCTCTTATCAATTGCAAGGTGCAAGTATGACTTGTAGGATTGGCATTAGATTTATGTTTGAGATTGAAACCGTAAATATAGTAACGAATTCGGTATTAGATTTAGTTTTCGAATCCGTGTAGTGAAAAAGTATGCAGTTGAAAGGTTTTGGGTTTGATTCCTTTTATTTATATTTTTTGGATCAAATATGTGATACAGGATTTGTTTAATGCGGAGTATTTGGTTGGTATAATTTGTAGGTTATTGCATCAATTTGAAGGTTTATTTAGTGTGTGTCCAAAAAGTAGCAATTTTAGGTTTTTCCGTTTAAAAAAAAGATAATATAATTAATTAATATATTTCAAATAATTTATAAATTTTATAAAATTGCATCTCTAAATATATTATTTTATGCAAGTTTTTACTTTACTTCAATCCTATATTAAGGAATTATAATAATCTTAATTTGATATAACAAATAATATTATTTTTATTGAGAATAAAATGGAAAATAAATATTAAAACAATAAAATATTAATAATAGGTCATAATAAGGATTGTTATATATGTCTATAGTTTGATAACCTGTAATAAAGAGATCAAAGTGTATATATAAAAAAAAAGGAATAAAAATGGAAAGTGAAAGTCATAATCATATTTGGTATAGTATTAAACAAAGTAATATTTGGTCTTAAATATAAAAAAATGACAATGAAAAAGTTTTTTACTCATATTTAATTATATATAATTTTTTCGTAGTTGATTAATTAAAATATTTTATATTTTATAAATAATTAATCAAAAAAATCAATGATTTATAAATTATTAATTTTAAAATAGTTATAAATATTTTTTGTGATAAGAATAAAAGTGTCAATAAAACAAAATAAAATAATTATTAAAGAAATTAATATTCAATGTCATAATATGTTATTTTAATTATAATATTATAATAATAATCAATATTTTTGATAATAACTTGATAATATCCTAATAATATTATTTTCTCTTATTGACAATTTTTTATTTCAACTTTTAACTACGCCTCTCTTGTGAATAAAAATTAAGGACTAAAAATTAAAAATGTTACATTCTCCTTCTTGCCTGTTATCTATAATTATTAAACAAAACCTATGGGTTTTTATAGAAAATATTTAAATTCTTATTTATTTATTTAAAATTTAGGGAATGAATTTTTTTATTAATTTATACATTTCTTAATAATTTGTATATTTATTAACAAATATTCCATTCGACTGCTACAAGCTCTACCAATTGAGATATATGCCCGGAGTCAAATGAAGCATCTTATATTCTTTTCTGTAGATGGATATGCCAAATTACTATTATAAATACACCAAATATAAAACACAGTTACAATATATAGACTCCTCTAACTATATACCATATTGAAAAGCTAGAATTTTAACCTGCGAGATAAGGGATAGTTTCAAGTAGGTAGTTTCTATGGAACATGGGAGCTTGACTGCACTCGTCGAGTCCTTACATAATTTATTTTATATATATATCTTTATAATATTATAATTATTTGCATATATAATAGTTAGTTATATATAATAATTATCTAAATATAATAATTTATTATAAAATAATGAAAATAGTTCATTGGGCAGATTATCCCATTTTCTCCTCATCTTACAGGGTATTGGTATTTGTTTCCAACAGTTTTTTATTTTTCAAATAAAAACTTATTGGTGCTAAGCATGAGGGAATGCTCGTGAACTTTCTCTTGTCACTCGATCCTCTTGAGGTAGAGAACTCGTCGATTTGACTGTGTAATTTCAAACCCCCAAATATCAAACCAATTTCGTTAAGATATGTCAAATTTCATCAAGTACATGAATGGAACTTAACTAGAGATGTTTACTAATTATATCTTCCAAATCATACACACTTAATATTATTTTCACATATTTTTTAAAAATTAAGATAAATTTAATTTTAAATATTATCTTTATATATTTCATACACACACATACACACACACACACACACACACACACATATATATATATATATATATATATATATATATTAAATATTAGATGCGATTATATTAAACTGATATATTTAGTTGAGTATACAATTCTTATATACGTCTAAAGACATGAAAATTTTATCACATTTTTATTATTTGTTAAATAATTTATATACAATGTTATAATATTATTTTTATTTATAAGTAAATATTGTTTTATATATGAGAATTTTTAATTTTTAAATTAATTCGTAACTTTTAAAATTTTATAATTATAACTAATATTCTAATTACTAACCAATATCAATTAGCGTCGACCGAAACAATCAGTGTCCACTAATATTAGAGTCTAGATAAAATTTTCTTGTTTGGTGCCGAATTTTATCTTTATGTTTGATATTTTAAACAATGATTGAAACATACTTAAATTTTTTATTGAAACATACTTAAAATTTGATAAAGTTTCGATTAAATTTGATTAATTTTGAATTTAAAAATTTAAAATGGTATTATTTTACTTTATGTATTTGAGTTTTGAATTAGATCAAACTTGTTTCGTAAAATTATGAACCAAATGTAAAACTTGAAATTTCAAACATAAAAGCCTTAAAGCTAATCCAAATCTTAGTTAATTTGAATTGATTTCTTTTATTTCAGATCAAGTTAGATCGGATAAAAATTGTGATATCTCATGTGCTAATATGAATTTAATTTTGATAAGTTTGATATATTATTGATTTAAATTTAAAATTTTAAAAATAAAATTCAAGATAATCATAATTTAAATTTTAATGTGACTGATTACCTTAACATATAGTTATTACTTATAAGTTCTATATTGTTTATTTTTTGAATTTTAGGTGCATGATATGTTCTCGAAGTATGGCGTATATGTAATTATAAGTAATTCAACTCGAAAGAGAGATTATAATTTTAAAATATATATCATATTAAATTCATTTGGACTTTAAAAATTTTGTATTAATTACTACTAATTATATAATAAAATATTTAATTTATTAACAAATTTATCATTATTAATAAAATTTCATAATGAGCAGTCTTGTCTCTTATTAATAAAAAGTTGTTTTCAAATAATATAAGAACTTTTAAATCGCATAAATACTTACTAGAAGTCAAGGAAAACTTAAATACTATAAAACATACTTGAAGTAAGAAACTTAATAAATTTATTTGCCGTTGCTGATAATTAAATATTGGGAATTTGGAAATTTGTTTATCAACTTAGTGGGATTGGAGTTTGATTTCTTATGATGAAGATATATTTATTCTACTTTTATAAACTATTTGCATTAAAAATGTAATTAAAAATATATTACTTCTATATTTTTAATTAAAGGGACAAGAGAGTTAAAAAAATTTAACCTTTTGAAATTTTTTCAATTTCAATGCTAACTTTTCAAAATTCGTATAAATTAAATGAAAATGTTATTTTAAATAACTAATAGATAAAGATCGATATAGTATTTAATAGATATGGTGTGTCAATGCAAATAAAATTTTATCTTGATTTATACAAAATTTAAAATATTAGTCACTAAATTGAACAAATATTAAAAGTTTGACACTATATTAAAAAATTCTTAAAAGATAGACATTGTTTAATTTAATTAAGTTGATTGCTTCATTTTATGAAAGGCTAAAGGTGAATTTTGAGCTTTAACATTTATAATATTGATTCTGCCGGATTTTGGCTGAACTGTACGTTGCCGTTTGGATCCATAGGTTGACTGCTCTCCGTGATGACTCTGACGTGTTGATACATGCAAAACAAGGAAGGCACGTCAGGGGTTATGTCCCGATTAGCCCCTCCGACGCTCAAGTCAGTCTTTTGGTGAAGGTGGGATTGCTGTAAGAGCCAGAG
>JANIJH010000008.1:1983005-2002807 GCA_024520975.1 Erythroxylum areolatum
GGCTTGGGCTTGGCATGGCAATTAGGTAGGAGATTGATCTTTGAAGAATGGACCGATCGGCCCACGGCTCGTTTTGATTAGGTTCGAACCCAACATGACCGGCCCAACCAAATATAATATAACTTGAATCATGATTTGATATGTTTACATTGCACTATAATATTTTCTCAGAAGATATTTTAAGTGAACCAAAAATTTGATGGAGTTATGTTTCTGTTAGCACGGTAAAATGTTGTATTAATGTTGATATAATATTATTTTTGATTTTTAAGTAGAAAGTGAATTTTACTACCATATAATTTAGAAAGTGAGTTTTACTATTACATAATTAGATTTTTTTAAAATTAATTAGGAAGTAGGTTCCACTACTATGTAACAATAGCCCTACTGTTATATATTTTAAATATCGAGTCTCGTTTATCACGAGACATTGAGAATTATTGTTATATATTTCTATCACGCGACATTATTACCAATTTTGTATTTAAAAAATAAAAATTATTGACATGTCATATAATCGTAATTAGGTAGTTATCCCCCTTCATACTTACCATGACGAAAATTAGTGTGCTGACTGACTTGCTAATTTACATTCTAGAGGATATAATTGGGATTAGCCTCTCGTGTTTAGTTATATAATATGTAGTTTTCTTTTTTTTTAATAAAAATAAATCAACGTTTTGATCGGTTAGGATTCCATGCGGGCCACTACACTACGGTGCACTGAATGATGTATGGTTATGCTACGTCGTTTCGTCGACATAATCAGAGCACCGATGAAGCCACTAGTAGAAAGGTCCCTAGTCTCTCATCGTCTTCGGCAAAATCTGAGATCAGAAACGGAACGCTGAAGCCCCGAGACCAACGTGAATCGGAGTCCAGCAGAAGTCTACCGCAAGAGAACAAATGTCGTTGGAACCACCGTCGTTCCAGGAGGCCGCCCGCTGCGACGTCTGTAAATGCAGTTTCAACACCTTTCGCCGCCGGGTAATTTCACACTCTCGCTCTCTCTCTCTCTCTTTTTCTGATTGTGTTTCTGTTTTATAAGGCGATCAGATCAAGAAATCACATGGAATTGGCATTGAAGTTAGGTTTTGCATCGATCTCGAACTGTTTGATCAGAGTCTCATCGGACTCGGAGCTATCAAACGGGATCTGATCCAGCATTATAGTTTAACTTGGTTTATCTAGGGAATATCGTTGTATTCGTTCATGGAACGGATTAGTAAGATTAGTTATTCTTTTCTTCTGGTTTTGCAGCATCATTGCCGGTGTTGTGGGAGGACTTTGTGCCACGAGCATTCTGCGAGTCAAATGGTTCGGATTTTCTTTATTGCCTTGAAATTTTTTGTTTGAGCAATGATAATCGCTGATTGAGCAGGTCTCTCAATCTATACGCGTTTGTTTACCAAATTCAGGCTCTACCACAATTTGGCGTCTACTCCAATGTTAGAGTTTGTGCAGACTGTTTTAATGGTTCTTCTCGGTAAGTTACTCTTCAGTTGATCTTGATGAGTTAAGATAATGACTAGAATAGGTTTATTGACAAGTTCTTATATTGAAGAGAGGCTGCTGAGCTTTTTCCCACAATGGTTTGCTCTTGGTCATGTTCATGAGTAATTCAGAGCTGATTTTGCGGCTTTTTTCAGTTGGAAATCCATGAGTATGACAGTGGACTTTAGCAACCATGTCTATCTTATTCATTTGTTTAACAGTATTCCTTGCTTCTCCTAACTAAAGAGGACATCCACGAGTATGACTTTGGAGTTTCGTAACTATATCTTTCTTATTTATTGTTTGAATGGTCCGTTGCTTAGCTAAAGAGGCTCTTTATCCATTTTATTTCTATTAATTTCTTTCATTAATATAAATACTGTTTATTTTCACTTATGGAGTTTTTAATGATTCATGTAAATATGCGCCAACGCAGATCGGGGAAAGTTGGACCACAGTCATCTTCAGATGGAGTTGATGTTATAACAGATGAAGTCTCCAGACTAGATATTGGTACTGAAGTACATGCAAGAGCAGAGACAACTGTACAACATAACCCTTCTAGTGCCCTTGTTGTAGAGTGCAAGTGTGGGATGCCTTTGTGCATCTGTGAGGCTCCAGTCACAACTGCTGATCCACCTCCCCCACAGGTACAAAGCTCATAAAATGGCTCATCAAAGCACCACTCATGTTGGCTTTCTTTCTTTTCTATTCCCTATACAAACACAATTCTCATGTTCGTGTACATTGTCTCTTTATTTCCTAGCAAACAAGGACACCTTCCACTTCTCAGCCTAATCCGAAACCAAGAAGAACAGATGGCATACCAAAGAACAGGGGTTCTACATCCAACAGTAAACCTAGGTGCATTTTGATCTAATTTCCTAGATTTCTTTTCCATATAATGCATATAATGCAGTTTTTGATTGATATGCAATTATTATTCTTTTTCACATAGTATATATATGGCCTTATCAATCAGTACTTGTTAAAACATGAAAATACTTCATGCTCTAGAAATCCATCCATTCTTTCCCTTTTCATGTTTGGTTTATTGAAAATTGCATGTTCAAGTTCAATGTACTGTGAGTGCATCGAAGATCAAGTCTAGCTCCTAAGAACCAGTTCACATTCATCGACAAAAGAGCTGAGGGGCAATTTCCATATTTTTATGTTATCCATTATTAAAACTAACATTGACCTGTACAAATATCTCAGCAGACTTCAGTACAAGTTCGAGAACACAGTTTCTTTTCTGATATCACAGCCCTTCTTCCTCTCATAGGCTTGTTCACAAGTCTAAATAAGTCTTACTAAACTGCTTCCAGACCTGAACTACTTATGTAATGGATAAAGACCAACTTATGTTAAAAAGAACAAATTAAATGTATTGTGCTCTTGCTGGCGTTAACGTGTAGTTGTTTACCAAAGAACTAGATTGATTTCTACTTACATTTTTGTGGTCAATTTCCATAATAATTTTTACTGGAAAAGTTGTCTGCAAGTATTTCATTTTAGCTTTGATTAATCCTTCCTTCAGTTCCTATTCTTACTTTTATTCATACATTCCCATCAGATTTATCCTGTACACTATATCACATAATCGTTATTTGATGCTTGTCATTTCTTAACCGTTGGATAAGAGCAGCTAGCTTATTGAGAATGGTTCACAATTTGTGCCCTTATCCTGACTTCTTAAGTGGCTGTGCATGATCTGCAGCTCTGTTTTCAACCATAGCCAAATGACCAGTGACACCGTTGATAAATATAAGAAGGATTATGAAGTTAACGGGGAGGTATTATACATGACATGGTTCTGACGGCTCAAACCTTCCATAGACAATTGTCTTGTCCTACTTTACTTTATCTCTTTTTGATTAGTATTTGGTTTAATGAGATCTAAACTCAGGGTTTAAGGGAAGCTATAAAGAATGATGACATTGTTGCAGTTAGGAAGCTCCTAAGTGAGGTATTTACCATCTTGAACACTAATTATTATCATTCAATAGAATTGAGCATCATTCTGTTTGCAGGGTGTGGATGCAAATTATCGTGACAGGCAAGGGATGTCGTTGCTACATCTGGTAATAATTCTGTCTTCTCAACATTTTCCAAACACATAAACTTTTACATATTGAATTTGCTTACTGAAACATGCAATCCTAATCAGAAGATTGATTGCTTCTAGGCTGCACTGTTTAATCGAACTGAAATAGCATTTAGACTCATGGAATCTGGAGCAAGCTTGGACTACAAGAATGCGCAAGGTACCTAGATTTCGATCTGCTCATGATGTCTACTTATGCCCTTCGGTGTCATTAAGTAGTTGGGTTTAATGGAGGCAATGGATAGACATGCAGAAGGCATGTCTTGAGATATTTCAATGGATAAATATGTACACCACCTAAAGAAACACAGCTTTCATTATCTGACACAGAGGATTTAAATTACAGTTAGCAAGCTCATCCATTCATCTGAGCATAAGTTCCATGACGATGAGTGGATGGTCTATTTATTTTTGGGTTGTCAATGGAGGTTCTGATATCATATCTAGTAGTTAAAAATTCGATGGCCTTACTTTTGCTTTATCTACTTTTCTTTTTCTAGGGGAAACACCATTGGACTGTGCTCCTGCAACCTTGCAGTACAAGATGAAAAACAAAATGGAAGAAGGTGGATAGCAGGACCTATCTGCTAATGCTTTGCAGCAAGTTACAGTGCAACACCTTCTTATACTTTCTCCCTACCTCTGCAAGTTGTCTATTTCCCTGAAGAAATTATTTCGATTGAAGTGCAACGCGGTTTTGTACAATATATTATATACACAATTGTGTTATTTCCGTAAGTGATACCTTCAACTTGGTACTTGGTAATTATAGAGATGGAATGTCTATAATAAAACTCTCTTCACACTCAAGAAAAGTTTCTCGTATGGTTACGGAATGTTGCAATTTGCACCTTGCCTTTCGTAATAGAATAACCACTTGAGAATATGAGGGGATTAAAATTGTTTTATGCTATAAAAGATTTTAATCCGTTCATTAATTTATTGCTAAACTAACAAAACCAAAAGTTTATTTGCTAAGTTTATTGTTTTCTGTCCCTTCTCGATTATTTTCAAGCTACTCTTTAGAACTTTTGAGTCATTAAAAGGTATTATCCTCATGACCACTATGAAACAAATAGGTAATGACACCATTGCTTGGTAGCTTCTGGGTTGTTTTCCTTTATATGTCTAAAACATTTTGTAATTGACCGAAAGATGATGGTTTCTGAGGTGTATTGACCAGCTTTTGGGTACAAGAATGTCTGCCTAATTACTTTTTTAAGGCCAAACCGATCCCAACCCTGTCTTGACAATTCCCAGTTCTCGATTTGAATAATCGTGTGTTTTGTGGGATCTGAGTCGGATAGTGCGATTTACATGTGGAACGTGTTGTTCATATGACTCCATTTGCTGCTTTTAGCTTTTGGAATTACGACCGACCTTGATGATGCAATCTCTCTTTTGGTTGTTCTTCTTTTCTTGAGCATCAAAAGGGCGTAAACGGAGTGGTTCGAGATAAAGTGACGCAAGAACACATGAAAACTAGTAAAAGACGGGAGCAAAATTTGTAGACTAAACACGTGCAGAATTCCAACAAAATAACGTCAATTTACTAATTATTAGGAATTATTATAACTCATACCTATAATCTTAGGTTGTTGACTGGTATAGACTAAATGGGTTCATAGAGATTTTCCCTTAGGAATAGCTAATAAAATTCCTAAGTGCGTCAAGCTGAAGATGGCCAGCTATTCTCTCTGCTTTTCCCACCTTGCCTCTACTTTAACTTTGCTTCTTTCCAACTTTATCATATCCCTTGTTGAAATCCATCACTGTATGAAAAAGAAAGCATGATAAAGGAACAGACTTCAATGTCATGATAATAGAGGGTAGTGACCCTTTATACCTATAATAAGACACCTAACAAAGCATATAATTACAGCTAATCACTGAGCAAATATGGTCCACAACCCCATCTAAGGCTTTATAAACAACCCATTTCCTCCAGTGATCCTCCCCCTTTCCTCTCTTCTTCTTCTTCTTCTTCTTCCAAATTCCTGCTTTTCCAGTTGTCTCCCAGATCTCCTGTAAAACCCTCACTTTTGCTAAGTTTTCCACTATGGGTTTCTTTGTAGAAGACTCAGGCTTGATAGTCACTCATCTTCTCTACAAAGCAGCTCTTCTGATAGCGGTTTTGAGGTGGGCCTTAGCATGGGCTCTCAGGTTGTGGAACACAGCCCATTTGTCATCATCCACCGTAAGAGACGTCGCGCCCCCGCATCCCTCCTCTCCGTCGTCGCAGCTGATCAGAGAGAGTCTCACGTTGACCACCTACGGTGATGTCACCGACAGGGTCTCAGAGGTTTGTGACACGTGCGCCGTGTGTTTGAATCGCTTGGGTGTGCGTGACGAGATCAGAGAGTTAAGGAACTGCCGCCACGTATTCCACAAAGAGTGCATTGATCGATGGGTTGATCATGTTGACGAGAACCGCAACTCTTGTCCTCTCTGTAGAGCGCCTTTGTTGACTGATTCGCAGAGCCTAGCATGGAGTAGGTCTGAGCCTAGTTGGGCCGTTGAGAGAATTCTGTACCTTTTTGGTGATGATTTATTGATGTGACCTCATTCTTTTTTCAATGGGTCATCATGTTCAACTGGTGGTCCGGTGAGAATCTAGGGTGATTAGCGGGAGGATCAATTAGCTGAATAGTTGTGTACATATTAAGATATATGTTATGGTAATTACAACTTGTGTGCTTTTATTTTATATTTTTATTGAAGAAAATATTTATTTCAAATTGTTTCCCTGATCAACCTTGAATTGAATTCCGTTCTATCTAATTTTAATTAAAAAATAAGTATTTATAACTCTTGCCATTTATTTTTAATATTAGAATATTGTTTCTTTTTAAAACTTATTTATATTAACGTCAAAAAATACTTATTTATCTTTTGTTGTATTTTTATAATTAGTTGTATTGTTCTTATTTTTTATGTTTATTTGATTAATTTATTTATTTGACATTATTTCTTAGATATAGCAGTATATCTATTTATCATTTTGTATAATTTTACAAGACAATGCATATCAATCTATTGGAAATAATTTTTTTACAAGATAAAAATAAGACTGTATATTATTATACCTTTTCAAATTTTACGTTTTAACATGATTGCAGCTAGATGTTATTGATAATGACTAATTTTATTCAAAAATAAAACAAAAAATAGTGTGATTTAATTGAAAATTTTTATCCCATTGAATAACATTTTAGGTCGTGCTTGAAACTTTGTAACAATTGGGTCGAAGTTGGCCCAAACTCAAAATATCCGTAAAAAGGAGATTCCCAAAAGGGGCAAAGTGCAAAACTAAACAAGTAATATGCCATTCAGTAATTAACATTACTTTTCAGCTGAAACTGAAATTTCCAAAAACAAAAATCAGTATATGGGTTGGGTTTCGTCGCATTGGATTGGATCCATTGGATATAATAATTAGGTATCGGGTCGGGTAGATTGCTGTACAGAGGTCCATAGAATTAAATAATTCCCGAAGTTAAATTACTTAGGGTTCGAAACCAAAAATGTGAAATTTCCAAGTAAACAAATTGAAATTGGTAGCTTAAAGTAAACAATCCAATTTTTAAAATACGTCAACTTGTCCACTTAAATAAGTTGGGCGTAAAGGGCCTTCATCGGCAATAAAATCCGGGCATTGTCCGGACTCGGCGTTTGAAGTGAAGGAAAAAAAAAAAAAAAACAGAGAGATCTGATCTACCGAGTCACTATCGGTTATCAAATTCTAGATCTGGAGTCCTCAATTTCAATTCGAAGGTGCAATTCTTCTGTTTTCTTAGCACACTCTTCATTTCCTTCGATTTCAATTTAGCTCTATCCAATCGGCGTCTGATCCGTTTCTCATTTCTAAATTTTGTGCTTCTTTTTTGTTTGGTTCCGAATTCAGTAACCCTAAGTAGCAGTCTCGATTCGACTTCGTGAGAGAATCGCAAGAAATGGCTGCGGGAGGTTTCGTGAGCCGAGCATTCGAGTCGATGCTCAAGGAGTGTTCTGGCAAGAAGTATCCGGATCTTCAAAAGGCCATTCAAGCTTACATTGGTTAGTGATTTCTTTTCTTTGCTCTTTTTTTTTTTTCCCGAATTTAGTTGCTTCGAATCAAGTGTTTCCTTTTAGCTCATTTGAGTGTGGAGTGATGTCACTTTGTGATTTGCGATTGTTGTGACCGTGGGGTTGAATTTGTGCTTAGTGAAATTAGAGCCAATTTGAAAATGTGAACATTGATCAATCAGAGAATCTTTGAGTTAACATGCTTTTGGCTTTGAATGAAGTCTAGTCATGTTCTTATTCTTTATAGCGATTAGCGACTAAGAGCGCCTGTGTTTTTACTGTTGTTAAATAATGTACTTTATACCCTTTGATTTATTTGTGCCTGCTATTTTTGTCTCCATTTGATACCATAATGTTGCTGGATGATTATGATTTATTTTCTTGCTTGCTTCTTTGTTTTTCGTGTTGCTTCAGACACTACAAAGGAGGTTAATCAGCGGCCCATCTCCAATGAGACAAATCAAGCAGCACCATCGGGGGAAGATGGCAGGTTTGTATTAATGGAACTTTTGTGCTATTTATCAATCTTTTTAATGATAGATTCATGTTCACCTGTTAGTGGGAAATGGTTATGGTAGTAGGACACATGTGACAATGATCATTATTTGTCCTTATTTTCCTGAGCCAAGGAAGTTGTCATTTCTGTAACATTTTATTCATTTAGAATTGTCTCTGAAACATTTTAACTTCATGCTGTTTATTCTACATTTTAGCTTACAGTGTTTATTAAAAGAAGTTTTGCCAACAGCTCTGCTTTATTCAAAATTTCAGTTCATATTATCCTTACAGAAAAGAAAACAATCTCCAAATTCATTCCTGCAGTTTCTGTCTCGAGTAATTGCTCTTTTTTCTGTACTCACAAGGTGTTCTCTGCACACTTGTCTGTTGACTTTCACATGTTTGGCATTGTTTACTACTTAATTCTGTGAATTAATAGGCCAGGTTTTGTCATGTGTCGATGCAACTTAATTTGTTCTAGCAGACTCTGAAATATAGTCTTAGCTTTCATTTAGTGAACTCTTGGTTGTATCTTGAAGTAACTCAGTAATTGGGTTGAGCTGGATTTGAAGTATACATAAATCTTTGGTTGTCAATTTTTGCACAGTTTTTAGGAAATTTACTGAAGTAACGACAGCAACTGTATTTGATGGTAACATTAACAAGTAATTTCCTCTGATATCATTCCTTTGTAAATCTGTTGGAGTTTGCAGTTCACTTGAATCTGACAATGGAGCTGTGAAAATGCAATCAGATGAGTCACAAACAGATCTACAGGCTTCTGGAGATGGGCAGCATGTTGGTAAACCACTAGGCATGGGAAATATAACAACTGCATTAGCTAATGCGGGGTGCACCTTAGAAGCAGCAGAAGCAGAGCTTGTTTTGAGTCCACTCCGTCTTGCATTTGAAACGAAGAACTTAAAAATTCTTGACCTTGCATTGGATTGTCTTCATGTATGTGATTTGCGTTATTGTTATTAATTCATAGAATGTTTAC
Source organism: Erythroxylum areolatum (assembly GCA_024520975.1). NCBI lineage: Eukaryota > Viridiplantae > Streptophyta > Magnoliopsida > Malpighiales > Erythroxylaceae > Erythroxylum > Erythroxylum areolatum. The sequence goes on from JANIJH010000008.1 coordinate 1,992,170, forward strand.
TTTGCACCAGATCCTTATGGTGGGCAGTGAAAGCCGAAGTCTTTCTCAAAACCCATTAGCTATCCTAGAAACAATTGCCATCACTGTTGTTTTATGGTACAGCTAATTCCTTTCATCTACTATAAGTGCAGAAACTCATAGCATATGATCATCTGGAGGGAGATCCTGGCTTAGAGGGGGGTAAAAATGTCCCATTGTTTACAGACATTCTAAATATGGTCTGCGCATGCATTGATAATTCAGCCCCTGATAGGTATATGTTCTGAAGTACTTTTCATTTTATGATACATTCTCTTTTCTTTTCTGTTGAGTTTTGGTGACCATCTGCAGCACGATTCTACAAGTGTTAAAGGTACTTCTGACAGCAGTAGCATCTACAAAGTTCAGAGGTATTGCTCTCTGCTGTCAATGTTGATTCCTAAGAGTGATCTCCTATATGTATATATGTGAGCGCATCCGTCTGTATGTGTAGAGCATATATGGGCTTTAGTGATAGGATTAAAAGGATAAGCACAGGAGATGGTCCACAACGGAAGGTTGTTTTAAAAGGAATAATGGCATTGTTTTGAACCTATGGATTTGAGAACACTTCAACAGAAGAAAATGGCAGAGTTAGGTTGCAAACTTTGATAATTTTGAGGAGGTTGGAATTATCAATCGGCAAAGGAATTCGAAGCTCTAAAGGAAGTCAGGAGAATGGTAAACAGCTGGACGAATTTTTAGTTTCTTAATAAGTTGGTATGTCCAGTTTCAAGGTAATACATACTGAGAAAAATGCAAGTTACAAGTGTACCTGTGACCTGCCAAGATAAAGAGGTATGAATAGCAGGTGGCTTGATAGGCACGAAAAAAGATGTATTTGTCTATAGGTCATGGTCAGTACTTTAATCTTTAGTCTTCCAAATAAGATGCCGTTGTGTTCTCTGACCACGATCACATTAGGGAGTCATTTCAGAGTTGAATTGTGTTTCCTAATTATAGTGTATTGCCCTGTTGGAGGTGAAATGTTTCTCCGACGGCAAACTTAGCCGTTGTACTTCTATTTGTGGCTTGCTGGTCAGTATGGTTGGATTTTATATTATTGTGCTTGATAAAGTTGCATTCTCTCTTCTAAATTATTTATATGAGCATAGGCCAAACCTGATTTTTGTGGATAGGCATGATTAGTATCTAATTGTGCATGCAAATGCCACCACATGTTTTTTTTCAAGTTTTTGTGGATTTATGATTCTTTTTTTCCCAATTTTCTTGTTAAGCTTCTTATTCACTGTTGAAATACCTGCTGTAAGTGCAGTACATGGGGAACCTTTGCTGGGAGTTATCAGGATATGCTACAATATTGCTCTTCACAGGTTCTTTACTTCAACAATCTATGTGAACAGTCTTAACTTGAGGTTAAACTCATTCTTCATGGTTGTCTGTGCAGCAAAAGCCCTATAAATCAAGCTACTTCAAAGGCAATGTTAACTCAGATGATCAGTATTGTATTCAGGAGAATGGAAACTAGTCCTGTATGAATGTTTATTATGTCTATTTCTGCTTATTATTGACAATAGTTTTTTTCTTCTTATTCATGCTAATTAATATTAATCTAATCATATGGGCAGCAAACTCAGGTTTCAAGTTCTTCTAATTCTTCTGGGAACACAGAAAGTGCTACATCTGAGAAATCAAATGAAATAGTCGAAGAAACTAGTAGTGCTGACAAAAATGACGAAGCAATCACTTTGAGAGGTGCTCTTAACCAGGTCAAAGAGACTTCTCTTGCATCTGTTGAAGAGCTTCATAATCTAGCTGGTGGTGCTGATATCAAGGTTCAACCTTTAATATGATGTTTTAAATTTATTTGATCACACACCTCTCATTGTAAAAAGAAGAAAAATAAACTGAAGATAGCAAAAAATGTGTGCACTTTTGGACTCTGTTGCATACCTTTCCTTGGTTTTGCAGCTGAAAAATAGTGAAAAATGGTTTACTTATGTAGCTCACACCTATAGTAGTCAATGCATGCTGTTCTAAGTATATTGACTGTGCCTTTCTGTTGCTGTGGTCCTAAGGTTGTACTTTGATGTTATATAGGGTTTGGAAGCTGTTCTTGACAAAGCTGTGCACATTGAAGATGGTAAAAAGATCACAAGGTACCGATAGTTAGTACATGTAGGCTAGTAGCTTCTCTAGTCTGTTATGATTATTGTTATGTTTCTGAAACTGCAATGCCCACCTATAGAGGGATTGACCTTGAGAGCATGGACATTGGACAACGAGATGCTTTATTGGTATTCCGCACCCTTTGCAAGGTTGGTTTTGGATTATTTGCTTAAGAGCTTGATGTTTTTTTTGAGCTGCCTTTATAGTATTTTTCTGATATAATTGTCAGATGGGCATGAAGGAAGATAGTGATGAAGTTACTACAAAGACACGGATTTTGTCTCTAGAGCTTCTGCAGGTATATTTTATGAAGTTCTTGATTTCTTCTTGATAATACATCATAAATTACTAAACCTTTAACACTGTCAACATAGTAATTTAAGAAATCAATGCTGGGAATCACTAGATCTAGAAGTATGCTTATCATGTGAGGGTTTGTGGCTTGTTTGTTACAGGGGTTGTTGGAGGGAGTCAGCCATTCATTTACGAAGAACTTCCATTTCATTGACTCAGTAAAAGCATATCTTTCATATGCCTTGTTACGCGCTTCAGTTTCACAGTCATCTGTCATATTTCAGGTTGCTGAATTTAGTCTTTCATCTTCTTCCTTGATTTATCAATAGTATGCAGGTTGTCCCCACCCTCAATCTATTGTGCTAGCATCTGATGTGGTCTTCTTCTATGGCAGCATGCAACAGGAATATTCTCAGTGCTTTTGTTGCGATTCAGGGAAAGTCTTAAAGTATGCCTATGATTTTGACAGTTTGTTACAGTGGTTCTATCACGATAGTTTTTCTTTGTAGTTATTTGCTTTTTTTTTTGTTTGGTCCATTGTTAACAATTTATCATAACAAAACATTTTCAGGGAGAAATTGGTGTATTCTTTCCATTGATAGTGTTACGATGCTTGGATGGTTCTGAAGTTAACCAAAAAATGAGTGTTCTTCGGTAATAATGTTAAATCCTGATTGATTAAATGTTGCTGTTAGTTGGAATGTATTGCTTTGCTATTTATGTATCATTGCCTTATTATTCTTTTCTTGCATTGAATAATCTACTGCATATGGATTTGCAGAATGCTTGAGAAAGTCTGCAAGGATCCACAGATGCTAGTTGATGTGTATGTGAACTACGACTGTGATCTTGAGGCACCCAACTTGTTTGAACGCATGGTATTTAGTACCTTTTCATTTGGTTCATATTTGTGTGTTGAATGTAATGAAAAAAATTGTTGTGAACATAACACGAATTTTTGGGCTTGATGTGTAGGTTACAACACTATCAAAAATTGCTCAAGGGACTCAGAGCGCTGATCCAAATTCTGTTGCTTTATCACAGGCTACTTTAATTAAAGGCTCTTCACTTCAGGTAGGTTTATGTATTGGCTGCTGCTTCTTGAAAGCCAAAATTCTATGTGCATTTTGCCTAGATGCTGGATAACTTCTGATTCTTGGAATTTTCCAGTGTCTTGTCAATGTGATAAAGTCCTTGGTTGATTGGGAGAAGTTGTGCAAAGAATCTCTAAGGAAGAATAAAAGCATTCAGTCTCTTGAAGAGTATGATATGGCTGGAGAATCTGCTGACACAAAAACCAGAGAAGATGAGCCCAATAACTTTGAAAAAGTGAAGGCTCATAAATCTACATTGGAAGCCGCTGTCTTGGAGGTGATAGTGTTATCTTTATTACTTGACATCTGATTGTCTATTCTTGTTACGGTTCTTGGTATAGAAGGGCATGGTTAAGGAGGAGAGGGACTTACAATACTATTATATTGCAGTTCAACAGGAAGCCAGTGAAAGGCATAGAGTATCTGATATCAAACAAGTTGGTGGAAAGTAATCCTGTGTCAATTGCACAGTTTCTAAGAAACACTCCAAGTTTGGATAAGGTGGAACACTGTTTTGTTTAAGTGAATATTTTAGGTTGAGTTTGTCTGTTTGACCTGGACAGTTTTCAGGCTATGGTTGGGGACTACTTGGGCCAACATGAGGAATTTCCCCTTGCTGTCATGCACGCTTATGTAGACTCCATGGACTTTTCTGGAATGAAGTTTGATTCAGCAATACGTGAGTTTCTTAAAGGGTTCAGACTTCCTGGAGAAGCTCAAAAGATTGATCGTATCATGGAGAAATTTGCTGAAAGGTAAAGCAGGTGACATGTGTATCGAAGTTGAAATTGCCTAGCAGCGATGCCTATATTAGACATAAACTATATGTTTTACTATAAAATCTTATGAACCATTTACTTCTTATGCATGTTACATTTCTTGAGTTATGATGCAAACTTAATTAATCTGCTTGACAATTGTGATTACTGATTACATGTTTCCTTTTTCAATTGCATCACTTGCATGCTTTTACTTGCTGTACAAAAAAGGAAGAGACAGGAGGGAAAAAAAAAACATCAGAAGAAGTATTAGAGCTGAAAAGAAGTAATACTTTTGGAATTCTCTTAAATTAGGTTATTTAACTGCATTAGATAGGACACTTTCATGTGCACATCATCGGCTTTGAATCTGATCTCGGTATATCAAAACTTACAATGTCCAATATCTTTGTTTGGATTAAGGCTTAGCTTAAGCCGAGTCTTCTCTTAATCTGTGTGGAAGGATCTAACTAATTCCAAGTAGTTCAAATGGGAGCAAAAATAAGGTGGTTCTTATATTCTATGTCAATTATTTAAAGGTATTTTGACTAACAAAACATCAGGACACATGCAAACATTTAAGGTTAAAATTTTATCTTCTCCTTCTTGTGATATTTGATTGTGTTGATTTTTAGGAGGAGAGATGTGTAGGAAGGAACTGCCATTAGATAGGCAAATAAGCGGATGCCAGGGACAGCACTTTGTTGTGTATTGGACACTGCTTAGTAACTAAAGAGATAATGGTGAATCACTATATTATTCAGAACTAGGTACATATTTAAAAAATTGCTGGCAAATCTAGTCCACCAAAACAAACAACCTTTTCACTCCAAAAGAGATATCATAGTCCTCGCAACAAGAAAGACAGAGAAGAGTGTGATCTACTAGAAGTAGTACTTTCAGTTATTATAGGGATTGGAAACTGATTCCTTTTGACTTCCCAAAAGTTTATTTGGTGATTGTCATGTTTTGGCATTGGCAGCCTGATCGGTTCATTATGACAACATACCCTGTAATTGATAGCGTGCCTCTTCTCCTGCTACCTGGAATTTATCCTTCATAATATTTATCTCTTGCAGATATTGTGCCAATAATCCAGGCCTCTTCAAAAATGCAGATACTGCCTATGTTCTTGCATACGCAGTTATCATGCTGAATACTGATGCACATAATCCAATGGTGTGGCCCAAAATGTCAAAGTCAGATTTTGTGCGTATGAATGCCATGAATAATGCCGAAGATAGTGCCCCAACAAATCTTCTAGAAGAGATCTATGATTCCATTGTTAAAGAAGAAATAAAAATGAAGGACGACCCAGTTGGGATTGGAAAAAGTAGCAGACGAAAGATAGAAGGTGAAGAGAGAGGTGGCCTTGTCAATATTCTTAATCTGGCTCTACCGAAAAGGAAGTCATCAAATGATGCCAAGTCTGAGAATGAAGCCATAATTAAACAAACACAGGCTATATTCCGTAATCAAGGAGCAAGAAGAGGAGTTTTCCATACTGTAAAAGAAATTAAAATAGTAAGGCCCATGGTTGAAGCAGTAGGGTGGCCTTTGCTTGCTACTTTCTCTGTCACCATGGAGGAAGGTGAAAATAAACCAAGGGTTGTTCTTTGTATGGAGGGATTTAAAGCTGGAATACACATTACACATGTTTTAGGAATGGATACAATGCGCTATGCATTTTTAACATCTCTGATCAGGTAAGATCCTTTATTAACATCACTGTTTTTGTCAAGTTACGTTGTTCTTATTCCTTCTTGTTGCTTGGTTTGTCTATTAATTCCTGCTCTATTTTCACCATATCTTTTGTTTTTAATTTTTTATTTGTCAACTAATTGGGCCAATTAAGTTTTAGCTTTGGTTATTTTGAACACAGCAGATGCTTGTTTTCATCTTCTAGGTAGCCTTGGTCATTAAACTTTTATATTCGTTTGGCAGGTTTACTTTCTTGCATGCTCCAAAGGAAATGCGCAGCAAAAATGTTGAAGCATTGCGAACTCTGCTGACACTATGTGACCTAGAAGCTGATTCCCTTCAAGATACATGGAATGCAGTGTTGGAATGTGTATCTCGGCTTGAATTCATCACTTCAACTCCTTCTATTGCTGCAACTGTTATGCATGGTTCAAACCAGATTTCCAGGGATGCTGTTCTTCAATCCCTTAGAGAGTTGGCTGGAAAGCCTGCTGAACAAGTTTTTGTCAATAGTGTGAAATTAGCCAGTGATTCTGTGGTGGAGTTCTTTAATGCTCTATGTGGTGTATCAGCAGAAGAATTAAAACAGACTCCTGCTCGCGTGTTCAGTTTACAAAAACTTGTCGAGATCAGCTATTACAATATGGCTCGTATTCGAATGGTATTTCCTTTATCATAGCTGTTATTGAGCAACTAAATATCTTGGTAAATGTTTCCTTTTACATCCAGTAGCTTCATTCAGGTTTTGCACCTTATTTAATAAGAAGGAAGGATTACCAGGTGAAAAGGCATAGATAGGTCAGAGGTAACTCCTGTTTGGTGGTTACAGCATTCTGAGGCCAGAGCTCAATTTCCCTAAGCATTGTAATTGGGACGCCTTTAGGCATAAGTGTTAAGTTTTACTTATCTGTTTAGTCTTATGAATTCTGAAGCTCAGAGGGCTCAAATTGATTAAATAAGAGGAGTTTTTACTGTCAAGTCAGTAACATTGATATAATAGGCCCCTTATAAATGTTTTACTATATCCAGTTTTTGCTGATATGGATAAAGCACTAAGGCAATAGGTAGGTTTTCACATTTTTGGTTGTACCTACATTTGGTATTCTTATATGTTTGGACCAGTGGATGGCTAGAGGCTTTATCAAAGTATACTTTTCATTGTCTGCTTATTTCAATCTTTGTTCCCCGAGGCACTCATATAGTATACCGAGTAATTTAAATTTGCAGGAAATTCTGCTGCATGTTTGAAGGGACAATCACTATCATGTCTTATTGATTAATGATTGAATTCTAAAAGCTTGAGACTTTCGCTAATTTATCTTTCAGGTCTGGGCTAGAATTTGGTCTGTCCTTGCAAATCATTTTATTTCTGCTGGTAGTCATCATGATGAGAAAATCGCTATGTATGCCATTGATTCTCTGAGGCAGCTTGGCATGAAATACTTGGAACGTGCTGAACTTGCCAATTTCACTTTCCAGAATGATATTCTCAAACCGTTTGTTGTTCTCATGCGGAATAGTCAAAGTGAATCCATAAGAAGCTTAATTGTTGACTGCATCGTTCAAGTATGTGTATTTGTCCTGCTGGACTTTGTGTCCTTTATTTACTTTTATAGTTTTATTGCGGAAAATAGATCTTTGTTAGTAAGCTGTTACATCAATATCAGGGAGTTAATTGGTTGATGGCTTTTGCAGATGATAAAATCTAAAGTTGCAAGCATAAAGTCTGGATGGCGTAGTGTCTTCATGATTTTCACAGCTGCCGCTGATGATGACTTGGAGTCAATTGTTGAAAGTGCCTTTGAAAATGTTGAACAGGGTACAGCACTTCTTATAATGCTCTTGGTTTTTTCCTTCCTTGCATATTTATCACACCTAATGCTATGTACATGTGCAGTTATCTTGGAGCACTTTGACCAGGTCGTTGGAGATTGTTTTATGGACTGCGTCAACTGTCTTATTAGATTTGCTAATAATAAAACATCTCACCGTATAAGTCTGAAGGCTATTGCGCTTCTCCGCATATGTGAAGATCGTCTTGCTGAGGTCTGTTGCTATCTTTACAAATCTGTATTGTTAATATTTTTCTTCTTTGACAGTGGGGCTTTGTACTGTCTTAAGCTTGGTTGTTTCCCTTTGAATGATAGTGTTTTTCTCCTTGTTTATATGGGTATATGTGAAAATATGTACACATATACGTGTATCCCTGGGTATCTACTTATGAACAGCATTCTCAGGGATTCTGCTAATAAAATTTTAGAGGTGCTCTTGAACTCATTTTATGATATCTCATACTTATTTGCAATATACTCTTACACAATTTGCTGGATCATTGTTCGTTTCAGGGTCTTATACCTGGCGGTGCTTTGAAACCCATTGATACGAGTGTGGATGCAACCTTTGATGTAACTGAGCATTATTGGTTCCCTATGTTAGCTGGTTTGTCTGATTTAACATTGGATTCAAGGCCCGAGGTCCGAAGCTGTGCACTTGAAGTTTTGTTTGATTTGCTGAATGAGAGAGGTAGCAAGTTCTCACCATCATTTTGGGAGAGCATATTCCATCGAGTTCTCTTCCCCATTTTTGACCATGTTAGAAATGCTGGAAAAGAGAGTCTGGTTTCTTCTGATGATGAATGGTTCCGCGAAACTAGTATTCATTCACTTCAATTGCTCTGCAACCTATTTAACACTTTCTACAAGGTATTTGTGAATACTAATGATTTAGTATTTCACATAGATGCTTTTGAAATAAGTGATTTCATGTCTTTGGATGTCTCAATTTCTGTTGTAGGATTTGTTTTTGAGTAATGAGGGAAATGAGAAGCTTTTGATTGGTTTTTGAGAATTTTACATAGCTTTTTTTTTTATTTTGTCTCGTGCAGGAGGTCTGTTTCATGCTGCCACCACTCTTGAGTTTGCTATTGGACTGTGCAAAAAAGACTGATCAGACTGTCGTTTCCATCTCTTTGGGTGCATTAGTACATCTAATAGATGTTGGAGGTCACCAGTTTAGCGAGGGTGACTGGGATACATTGTTGAAAAGCATAAGGTGCATGTCCTATTGTATGGAATTGGCATTTTTTACTGTTTTTGTTACTATTGTGCTACTAATTGGTTATTTTGGGAAATAGGGATGCTTCATACACAACACAACCACTTGAGCTTCTCAGTACTTTGAATCTCGAGAACCCAAAAGGCCATGCAGAGCAAGTTCTAGATTCAGATGCCAACACTGGAGATGTTGAAGGTAGTCATCGATTTGGTGTCCATGATCAGCCAGCATCCCCAAGTACTGGTGCTCATGGGACCGGAGGAAGTCCTGTTGCATCATACTCTCCAGATCATGGTGAAGTCTCGAGGTCGCAAAGCAATACTGATGTATCAGACGGTTAGTTTAGCTTGTTATTTTGATGATTGTGGTAGATGATATACTAAGGTAATAGAAAAAAGATTAAAAACGATGTGCAACCTAGTACCTGGGATTGTCTGTAAGCTATATTCTTGGGCAAAGAGTGCCAGTGAACTGACTGGGAAGGATAAGAGCAAATTTCAATAAATAGGGATAGGAGATTAAATTGGCTTATGCTTCTGCATCAAAAACTCAGGGAAGCTATTGGGATTAGGTGAAGCTAGCAAGTCCTGGCATTGGGAGGGTGGTAAAGATTCTAAATCTTAGCAGTTAGCTGGATATCTAACAAATGGATCGTAATAGAAGAGTTGATGGCATAAGTACATGCAAATTCTATGAGTTAATATTACTGAATTGCAATCAAGAAAACATTAATAATCACTATGCTCAATAGTAGAGTAGGGTCCATGATTTGTCGCTGCTGTTAAAAGTTAAATTCCACATTCTTGCAGGTCTTCCATCACCATCTGGACAAACTCAAAAGAATGCTGAAGCCGCAGGCCTGCAGAGGAGCCAAACATTTGGTCAAAAGATTATGGACAATTTATTTATCAGAACTTTTACCTCGAAATCTAAGAATCGTCCTTCTGATGCTTCAGTACCATCTTCTCCAGTTAAGGTATTGTGCTTTGTTCTAAACTTTGCTCTTCCTTTCAGGACTAGTGATTGTATATGATGTTTGAAACTTTAAAGTTTCTCAACAAGATAGTAGTTGTTTGCAATGCATATCCTTTGTTGTTGGAGCAAGTTGCTTCCCTTTCCAGACACTGAATGCATTTATTTCTCCCTATTTATTTTTGCTTAATTATGTATGAAAATAGCTTTTTTTAGTGGTAGTCTCGTAAGGCTTTTTAGGGAACTAATTCTGGTCCATGAGTCCAGTTCTAGTCATATTCACTTGTCATCACAAACCAATTGCAGTTACTGGAAAGTAAATGGGGAGCGCTCCAGCATTGAGGAATGAGAATCTGATTTTAGAGCACATCAATAACTTATTGTATTTCGTATAGGTTGTAGGATTTTCCTGTAAAGTTCAATCCCCAATTTTGCCTCTATTTTATTCATGTAATTAATGCTGATACAAGTAATGGGTTCATGTGCCCAAAGATAGGGCCATTTTAATTTAAGTACAAGTTTCATATCTTTATGGGGTATTGTTAGGATCTTCAGGAGAGAGAGAGAGAGGATTATTCTAGAAGGAGTTAGTTATAACCGTATGTACCTAGGGAGGT
>JANIJH010000008.1:2002907-2019180 GCA_024520975.1 Erythroxylum areolatum
AGAAATTTAAGAGGGCTTTGATTGACCGCTATGGAGGAAGGAAATTCGACAACCCATTTGAGGAGCTATCAGACTTGTGACAGACCGATTCGGTGGAGGAGTACATAGAAGCTTTTGAGTTCCTCTCATCGCAGGTGGGTCGCCTACCCGAGGAACAATACATGGGATACTTCATGAGTAGGTTGAGGGCTGATATTTGTCGAAGGGTGAGGACATTTGGGCCGGTAAATTGATATCAGTTGATGAAAATAGCTAGGGCAGTGGAGGAAGAAGTCATCGGAGATGGGGGAGGAACCGAACATTCCAGACTTCGCACAAGTATCTGGATGCCACATCGAGGGAACTCTTTTAGGGATGGGTTGCGGGTCAGCCCGCATCGTAGAGAAGTGGAGCACCCACACCCGATGGGTCGTGGCCAGATGGTGGATGGGTATGGGTCGGGCAGGACTCGGGAGCCTTACGGGTTACAACCCAACCCCCATGCGCAGAACAGAGGTGGAGTCTTCACCCTCGCGACGCCGGCCAGACGACCGGACGATGACCAAAGGGGCCCGACGGAGAAGAACAAGAGTTTGTGGCATCTCTCCTATCACGAACTCATGGACCGAAAGGCCAAGGGCCTTTGCTTCAGGTGCGGGGAGAGGTTCCACGCTCTCCACCAGTGCACCGAGAAACAACTGCGACTCTTGATTTTAGATGACAATGAAACACTGAATGAGGATGGAGAGATCATCTCTTTGGAGGTTGAATCCGAAGATGAGGGAGAGATAGCATTAGAATGTCGAGCTATGGGAGTCTTCGGTGTGAGGAAGACCGAGACAGTGACGCCTGAAATGAAAACCATGAAGTTGAAGGGAAGACTACATGGAGTGCCTATTGTGGTTCTGGTTGACAGTGGTGCCAGTCACAACTTCATTTCACCCGAGCTAGCCAGTGGCCTTGGACTGCATATAGGAACGAGTCGAGCCTTGGGAATCAGATTAGGGGATGGTCATTGGGTGGCTACAAGAGGAAGGTGTATGGGAGTGCCTATTCGGTTAGGAGAAATGGAGTGGAAGATAGACGCTTATGTTCTAGATTTAGAAGGAATGGATATGATCTTGGGAATGGCTTGGTTACAAACATTAGGAAAGGTCATGGTGGATTGGAAGGAGATGTCCATGCACTTCCGACATGAGGGACGACAGGTCCAACTTGGGGGCAATGCAGGACTTCAGATTACACCAGAGAAAGAAAAAGGGAACAATGAAGATAGAGGCTCAACACAGCAAGGGTTGTTCAAAGGGAAGGGTCAAACAGTGGCACAAGCTACAGGGGAGGATGCATATGTGAATTGGAGTTATTTTCCTCACTTCAGCCTTGAGGACAAGGCTGCTCTTCAAGGAGGCGGCAATGTTAGGATCTTCAGGAGAGAGAGAGAGAGGATTATTCTAGAAGGAGTTAGTTATAACCGTATGTACCTAGGGAGGTTATAAAAGGGGGGAATAGAAGTAGGGAGGAAAAAGGGAGAATATTTGTGAGAAGAGTGACAGAAGGTTTATCACCTTCTGAGGAGCTTATTCAGCTTTGGTTAGGAGCAAATCTGCTATGGTAGGGAGAAACACTATATTTCTCTACGATAGTGGTGTATACACCATAGTCATACTGCAATAATATAGTAATACTCTGTTATTCTAAGGGCTGGTTCCTAACAGGTATGACCATTTTTTCCTTGCATCCACAATCTGCTTTCTAAGATAAATGTTTCACTTCCTTGTTTCTATTTAAGTGCCATAAGAATTGCTAATAAGTACTATGCTTAAGAATAACTGTATTTAATTTGAAACTACTAGAACTTCCGGATTCAACATTCTTAGCAGCTTTTGAAGGCATCATGGCACATTTTATTCCTTCTTTGTACTCCTTTGTCAACTAACCTGGAAAAATTATAACATATTTCTGCAACAAAAGGATATGGAAAGGATGTATGTCCCTTCCCTTTATAAACTTAATATGCTCTATATCTGATGCGTATGGCATACATGCCTCATCATAATATTTTTCATTGTTACATGCTCATGTAGATTCCTGATACTGTGGAGCCTGACACCAAAGAAGAAGAGGAAAATCCAATTATGGTGACTGTTAGGGGTAAATGCATCACTCAATTACTACTTCTTGGTGCCATTGATAGCATTCAGGTATCGATTAAATTAAATGCATGTATTGTTTGCTTAGTCTACTTTTTCTTGATCACAAGCTGTTCAATCCCTTGTATTTCTTCCATGCAAGTTATTCCTTATGGCCTACCATTTTGCTGGAAAAGGCCCAATATCCATTTAGATCACTTAGCCGGGTCTGCTAATGCATCTTTGGATTTTATTAAAGGAAAGGAAAAAAATCTCTTCTTATCATAAGTCTTCCTAAATTCGCAGAAGAAATACTGGATTAAATTGAAAGCATCCCAAAAGATTGCCATTATGGATGTTCTACTGTCAATGTTAGAGTTTGCAGCTTCATATAATTCATATTCAAACCTAAGAATCCGTATGCACCATATTCCTGTTGAAAGGTAAGAAAGAATACCTTCTGACTCATTTATGATACTATCTTTTAATTTTGCCCCCGTGTTAAGAAAATTAGTTCATCTATGGACAGGCCACCTCTGAACCTTCTTCATCAAGAGTTAGCAGGAACAAGCATATATCTGGATGTATTGCAGAAAACAACTAATGAGTCTCTTGACAAAAAGGAGAAACAACTGGAATCTAGTGTTTCTGAGGATGTAGATAGTCCAGTCCATGAGGGTTTGACTGCTGTCCGATCTAGTGAAGAAGAGAAGCTTGAAGGAGTAGCAGAAAAGAAGTTGATTTCTTTTTGTGAACAGGTGCTAAGGGAAGCGTCTGATCTCCAGTTCAGTGTGGGGGATTCCACTAACATGGATATCCATCGAGTTCTGGAGTTACGCTCCCCAGTCATTGTTAGGGTATGCTTTCCTCTCTTTTATACCTTATGGACTGTAGTCTCTTATGTGCACTGTTGAAAGATTTGCCTCATCTTGTGCTTTTTGGCTGAAAGGACTTGTTTCAGCCTCTTTCTAAATTTCTTTGTTGATTAAGCAATTGCATCTCCTAAACTATCTCGCAAGTATTTTGATCCTTTATAAAATTGCATTACCATTCACATATATGATCTTTCCCTAAGCGGAAGCCTGCAAGCTTTCTTTTCATTCTAGTGCACTTCGTGAAGGCTTCTTTTCATATTTATGTTATTAATATTTTTTTGTGTGGATGTCTGTGCCTCGACTTTGTCAAACTAGGCTTTCTGTTTTAACCGATAACTTATTCACTTGATTCCTTACCTTAATTCAGTTCTAAGATTCTCAACTTATTGGTGGAAAAATCTCAACTTTTAAATCTTTCAGGTGCTTAAAGGCATGTGCTTCATGAACAATCAGATATTCAGAAGGCACCTTAGAGAGTTCTATCCTCTGCTTACAAAACTTATTTGCTGCGATCAGGTATCCATGCTTCTGACTACATGTTGCTCCTTTACAGATCATGCTTAGTAATTCCTGTATGAATAATTACCTGTATAATATTTTCATAAAGTTTTGAGTTGGCTGTCTGCCTGCGCTGCTTGTCGCAGAAATGCTAACCTAGACAACTACTCGATTACTGTTATTGTTAACATTACGCTACTTTCACACTAATTATGTAACCAACTTCCTCAGATGGATGTTCGAGGTGCGCTTGGTGATCTGTTCCGGATGCAGCTAAAAGCATTACTGCCATGATTCGTTTCAACCATAACCTGGTGCTTGCTGAAGTAATTGAGTCTTGGCAACTATGGAAATTCCAAGTCGATTTTCCCAGTACTTATCATACACGTCCATCCGTGGTTTCTTTTTACTTACAAGGTGTTTCAAAAGAACACTATTTTAGAGTTTCTTATTTATATTGTAGTGACCAATTTTTGAGAGCCAAACGTAGAGAGATATAGGTTGACCTTGTTTCTATACCAGTCTTCACTGATATTTTTGGCACAAATTATTTTATGAAGCTCAAGAAAGAATTCTTAGTTGCTCGTGTTCATTTCAGGGAGCTTTGTTACTCGAATTAATGTCAATGTAAATCATGCCTGTAATTCTTCTTCTTAATTAAGTCATTGCACGTTTGCACTCACTGCCAAGGTTTGTCAAGGTGTTTAAGCATTACAGCATCCTTTAAATGCCTGGGGAATCTGTTCGTATTTTTCAACTTGGAAGTACATTTTTACCTTTCTTCTCGAGTTTGTATATGTTGATCTGTTATGAGTTGCAATTCAAAGAACACCAAAAATGCAGCTCATTATGAAATCTACAATGGGCTAAAGGCCCTATAAATGGGTATACATTACAAACTACAAATTGGTTCTCTAGTCACCTTACAGTTGATATGCATAGCATCTGCAGGCACAAGGCCATCAAAAGCTGCACAAGTACACGATCAGGAGACATCTCCGGTTTTTCTATGAAGAGTCTTCATTTTCAAATTACTTTTAGATACCACATTAGTTTATGCAAGTATTTGGAATCCTATATCGGTCTAATTTCTCATGACAGGAAAAGAAACCGGAACCTTGAATCGAAAGGTAGGACAGAGAAGCTTCGGTTTCCGAGCAGCCTCCATTTATGCTTGGAGGAACAGTCTCTTATGAAGGCAGCCTGTTTTGGAGTGAGGAATTGGCATACCCAGTCAGGAAGGCCTGCGTCATCCACAATTCCTTTGGCAAAACAATACAGTAATTTCGGTACCAACAGTTTGTTCCTGTCGTTTATCCCTACAGAAGCTTGTATGTAGTCCCTCAGTGAATTCTGAAGCAATTCATGTACATTTTCGGGTCTGAATATCCGCACCTGAGAAAAGAGAAGTATGGGGACAATAATTATGGTGTAGACATGTACAGATAAAGCGTAACCTTGTCAAGTATCTGTTTAGTCGAGTCGCTAAAAGGAAATAATCATCAACAGTTCTCTGCAATAGAGTGCTGCTGATTACGGCTAAAGGTTTACTCTCATAATCATTGCACTTACCTTAAACTCTCACTAAGTGAAATCCACTGGAAAAACTACAAACAAAGACTGGATGCTTCCTAAGGACATCTAACTGTTGTCTTTCCTAGCAGTGATAGGTTATGCGTACATAGACGGTTATATTCGATTAGGTGGGATGGCGAGCCAATAACTACTTACTGCAGGTGAAGAATGCATCCCACAACTTAAAGCAAAAGCCAAGAGGGGTTCAGGTTGATCAATAGCAAACTTCTTCTGCTCCTCAGTTACTTTGAATTTCTGAAGAGTGAGAACCAAGGCCTGGAATGAAAGGAACAAGTGTCATAATAACATCAAATATGAATGCTTGAAACATTGCATAGGAAAAGAGAATACATCATTTGTACCTTGAAGGACTATCAGGAAATTGGGAATGTTGAGACACATGCTTAAATGCAATAACTTAAACCATACATACGAAAACCTTGAACAACATCATGGTCATATTTGAATCAATTATTTAAGAGCGTCCAAAAAGGTGAAAGTAGATTAATCAGGATGAACACATTTCCTAAAACATTGATGCTTCATCTTCTTGAGGATTAGATAGGGAAATATGTAACGTACAATTTGAGGCCGATAGACTGGAGCTTTCATCTTCAAAATTATGTATTCAATGTCAGCAGCACTGAAGGAGTGCCCTCCGACATTGTAAGCAGCCTGCAAGAGAGTGTGCCATTATGTTCACGTTGATTTCAAGACAAGAATAAAGAAGAGGAAATGAAAAAGGGTCCAGCAAACCAAACCTTCTGCATTAAGGAAAATAGTTTCATATCACTTCCTGGAACACCGTATGCCAGGAACGCCTAAGGTAGCAAAAAGGAAATGAGCTCAAGCAATGAGAACAGAAAAACAAAAAGTAGGACAAGTAAAGATATGAAAATTGAAAAGCACAAATCAACCAAATTGGATAGGAAAGGGCATAAAAGAGACTGCAACTGTTGGAAGGATGCAGGGTTTCAGTATCTTAAGTGAGTAAACACATGAAACTGAAACAGGGAGGATAAAAATTATGGAAAAAAAGAAATCTCTATAGTTTTAGAATAAGACTATGAAAAGTTCAAAAAGGATGACAAAGTAGAATGAGAATTACATGCATAATCAGAGCATTATACACGTTGATCCAAAATGCTAGCTTCTGATGGCAACTCAAGTAAGAAGGATTAACTTTCGCCAACTGCTCAACAAGTAACCTGTACAGCACAAACAGACAAGTTAACGAATTGGAAGTGTGAGCTTTTGAATGATTCAAGCTAACTTTCAGAACCGGAAGGGATGTAGATTGACTGCTATGCATTAAAAAGTTAACTTGTCATTTCTCAACTAAATACATGCAGAGAGGCTTCGGATACATGAAGCTTAAGCAGAAACATGAGCTTGTGCAGATTCAGCCTATTTGGAGAAGGAATCCAAGGAAATTCCTGTGCACCAGACATATTGGATCAGTGGGTGTTGTCAAATTTTTGATTGTATAAATAGGGGTAAACCTAAATTTTTGGAGAGCTCCTGAAGCATACTCCATTTGTTTCTTCCCAACAGTCATCCATGAGACCTCAATTGCTGTACTGTAAATACCAATACTCTCAATCCAATCTAGCTTGCCTGGTACTTTATACGGGTCAGACTTGCAATAGCTTCCAGAGACTTCAGAATCTAAAATGTTTATTGAAGAAATCTTTGGTGCACAAGTCGCAGTTGGTGAGTCAGAGAAAGATGCTGATGAAGAAGAAGAGAGGTGACCCTTAGGTGAAGATGAAGTTGTGCATTCTGAAGAAGAAAGCTTGGAAGAATCGGATAAGAAAATGAAAATATTTCTCATGCACAAGACCATTTCTTCTGACAACCGATTAGGATGAAATTTCCCAATGTGGTCCTCATTAAACTCTTTAGTTAATTGCTGTGTAGGATTATCTGCCACCTTTCCCTCCAATGCATCTCCATTGCGACGTACAGTGAGCTGCAACAAACGTTAGACCATTAAATTTGTCATTTTCTCCCTCTCTTTTGGTTTCTATGATGTCAGAAAACAAGTATCAAATGAAATTTTAAAAGATACAGCACAGTCTACATTTATACCTCAAAAACATAAAATTTAAAAGCATTATAGAACAAGTTATTACATAATCTTTTAAGGAAGCCAGAGATTTATCATGCATGGGTGATGGCAGATGAGGCTGATTTTTTAATCTATACTCAGCGAGTCGACGCTCATTTCTCTCCTGACTAAGCTGGTATTGCAATGCAGTTGATTCTTGTTCAAGTTTTGATACAGTGATCTCCAAAATGGCAACACTGTCCAAAAGCTCCTGCGCCTGCTAGCCTTATTAAAAAGATGGAGATGAAATGGAAAGATATAGCACAAGAAAGACAAATAAGTTCAGGGAACAAAATTATTATCAGTAGTGGAAAAACAAGCACAGGGACATTGACCTCATCAGAAAGCTGACATGGTGAACTAGAGAACGACGAATCGGAGTGCTGTATAGCATTCTTTAAAGCTAAGCGCAAGTGAATCTCATCTTGTAACTGTTTCTGCAATCTTTTGACCTGACCGGACCAGAAAATGATGAAACAATTACAAAGGCCCATCAGAGCAAAGACAAACATAAGAAGTAGAGGCACCAAAACCACTTACATCTTGCTCAAGCTGATATTTGTATCGAGAGACGTTGCTGCCTTTCACTGGTCCAATTCTTTTTTCCTTGCAATCTCGCTGAAAAGATGACATTATAATATAGCACACTTCAAAGGAACGGCAGAATCCTTATTTTAGCATTTCAGGGAAAAGAACAGGAAGGGGAATGGGGAAAAACAGCCCAGTGAAATGTACACACAATGGTGCTTTTCGAAATATGACAAGCCAAAAGAAGTGTAAGGAAGTACTTGTCGTCATACGCTTAAAATTCCCAAAATAGTTTTACATGCTCAGAAAAATTGGGAAGGGGAAGGAAATGCAGAATACGAACCTCAAAATCATAGACCGGAGAAGAGGGAGATCCACCCCAAGAAGAAACAGATCGACCAGCTCGATTACTCCTCCAGAAGTACTTGTGAAATGAACTTGCCCTACAAGTTCACACAAAGGTAAACCATCACAGCCAACAAACTAATGCACGAACAAGTACGAAACTAAATGATTCAAGAGGTCCTCTTCTTACAGATTCATAGGGAGAACAAAACCGCTGCCGTCGGTAGCTCCGTCGCCGTCATTAATAACATTATCACCGTTGTGGTTAGGGTAGTGCTCGTCTAAGACTTCTGCTTTCAGACAAAGCATTTTCAACTTTCAACCACAAAAAACTCCCAAATGGGTCCTTTTCAAATCCAATAAACTTAAAACACCAAATAGTGCAGAAAGAAGCAAGCAATCACTCTACAGAACCGACCCGCTTCAGTTATGAGCAGAAGTAATTTGCTCTTGATTAACGAAAATAGATGAAGCCTTAAGTCCCGAAATTGCCGGGGTTATGCTCTACTCTAATGGTCAAATATCGAGACTTTTATCTTCTTTCTAACAAATGTAGCAACGCTTAGTTAAACAACTATGAACTGCCCTGATGTTAACGTCAACATTACCGGTACTATTTCTCAAAAAAAAGATTACAGGTACTAAAAGACTAACGAGAAAGAACCCACCAATAAAAAAAAGTCGAATCTTTCACAGCATTTACTAAAATCTGACCATGGACCCCAAGGGATAGACAGAGACGCAGACACAGATTGTTGGATTTGGACCTTTACTTGTGTCATGTTGGGTTTGGAAGACCTGTCCTAGTCCTAATTCCCAAGTCCTAAGTGGCACTAGCGACACAAGCAAAAGTGTCTAAGTTCGCTCCCCGACAGCGAAATAAAATTTTCTGCGTCGCTCACTTACACTCACTCTTATGTTGCGTTTCTTTTTTACCAATGCCCACTTTGTGGGGCGTTTCTTGTAAAAGTAACGAAAGCATGAGACAAATAAAGATGCTTTCACTATCTGTAGCAATCTCCATCAGGATTTATCTGGAACTGATAAACAGGACAATCTCATTGTCCACGTTTGTTGTCCAAAACTTGCCTTGGCAACAAGTTACATATCAGCTTGAAGAAGATGGCGTTCATAGTTTCTTTTTCACGTGGACATATCATCTTCAGGCAAATGCTAATTCTCTGTAGGACCATTGAAGCTAACGACAGAAAGCAATCTAGAATAATATAAATCAAAGCCTTACTTGAAAACTTTTATGAGATGGACCAAACAAAGTTTCTGTATGGAAAAGGAGCATTCCTTCAAGGTGGGTTTTTGACCATGAAATAAAATATCATCACATCATCACCATCATCATCTGCTACTTGAAACACTATTTTTTTTTTTCTTGATATGACATATTCTCAAACTTCCAGTTTTATTAAACAAGAGTAAGAGTTTATAGTTATAGTGGTCCAAATAGATTTCTCTTTGGAGTTTTACTTGTTGAATCTTCATGTAATTCCTTCCCTTTCCTTCTATACAAGGACAAACATTTCTTCACCTTTCTGAGCTTCATGCTTGTTCGTGTGTACGACTTTAGTTTGAGAATTCAGATACCAAAAAGCCCAAAAGTTGTTGGAAAAAGAACATGGGTCATCACTGCATGTTATGGTTTTTCCTGATATGCTTAATAGACGATCAAGGTCCGGTGAACACAGTGTCGGATCCGGCAAAAAACTGGGGTACTCAGTCATCAGACCCTTTACCACCTGACATTGCGGTTCAGCTTCCGAAAGATGATGTCTTTGATAAGGTGGAACTCTTCCAAGCTGATGCTGGTGTACTAAAGGCTCTTGGAAAATCTGGTATTCAAGTTATGGTAGGAATACCAAATGACTTGCAGTGTCCAGACAGTTTTGAATTGGAGGCATCAGAATGTTTTTAACTACGTATCCAAATATGACGCAGATATAAGTTTAAATGCTTTTGGTCTCTTCTGTTTTAGTGCTCTACTACATTTAACTGTTCAACATAAACTTAAGCTAATCGCTGAAATGAGCCATTCCTTGAGACCTACAAGGACACATTACCTCCACACAAAAACTCCCTGCAACAGAATGTTGAAGCAGCGTTAATAATAGTCAAGAAAGTGAAGGTTACTAACATACCTATAAATGCTGATGGATACCAGTGACAGCGGCCATGTTGAAGCAGCGTTAATAATAGTCAAGAAAGTGAAGGTTACTAACATACCTATAAATGCTGATGGATACCAGTGACAGCGGCCTACACGCTGGAGGCGACTTTCAATCTAATATATTTGATGGATCTATATCTTACACCCTTATCTCGGCTCTTGAGAAGAATGGTTTTTCATCAAGCGCTGTCATTGTTGGCGAGGTCGGTAGGCCAATTGACGGCGATTTAAATGCAAATGCAGATTATACTCGCAGGTTCAACCAAGGCTTAGTCGGTCGTATCCTTCAAGACCAAGGCACACCTAAACGTAGAACAGCACCTGATGTTTACATATTTATGAGGATCACAAGAGCATACTACCTGGAAACTTTGAGAGGTACTAGGGTGTTTTCAACTATGAAGGAAGCATCAAATAACGGTTGGATATGGGAAAGGAGACACCATAAGTTGCGGCTGCACTGGTTTAACATCAAATTTGATAACAACATTAACTATGCTACCAAAACAAGCATAGGCTATGGATCATCCTGTGGTTCACTGAGATGCTAGGGTGAGGCAATGCTTGCTTTGCTTTTAACATATATTATCAGACTGCGGATCAAAGGAAAGGTTCATGTTCGTCTCTAATTTATCAGTCCTCACAACTCTCAATCCTTCAAAAGATACGTACTGGTTCGAAATCATGATTGATTTGAGATAACATCCTAGTAGTTCAATGAATCTAAATTCTCGTGATCGTCATCACATACAGATTATAAATTTGTTGATTCATTCCCTAACATGAGCCTTCAGCTTATCGGCTGAACTCTTTTCTTTTATTTTACACAGCTTTTTAAACGTAGTTTTTTGTTGAACAACGGGATTGTGCCACATTAATTCCTTCTGTTCTGGGTTGTCTCCGCCGCCACATGCTTCCTCAGAAGTTTAGGTGACGATTGAATGTTGTTATTGCAAGTCCAAAGCTCCAAACTTTAGCATGTTAGACGCCAATCAGTCGAGGGATCGAATACAAAAGTCCTACTCGGCTACGTGAACGGTTTTCTGGACCTGCTTGAGTACTTTGGAATCATTGGTATCAGCAACTTCGACATTTTAAATTTTACAATGAAAATGTCAAAACAGAAGCTACATAATTTACCAAATTGTGACACACAAAAAGGGCCAAAAAAAAAAGACAAACATGACATACAAAGTTCGTACAATCCAGTAGGGAATGAAACTTGGGAGGTGATGGGAGACAAGTCCGGAAGAGATGATCGAGAATTAATAAAAGCATAATGCTAACATAAAATAGATCAGCAAGCTCTTATGAGTGAATCTCCTCAGTTGTAGACCATGTATTTGGGAGTTGCACTGAACTTCTGGTAACCCTTGATAACTTTGTTTACGGCATCAAGAAAGTCTTTCTCGGTCACTGTCTTCCTGCGAGCTCTAATGGCATACATCCCGGCCTCAGTGCACACGCTTCTAATGTCAGCTCCTATATGTCAATGCAAGGTCAACAGGATTCCAATAAAGCAGCAGAAACCCAGAAAATTTCTTCACAATTAATGACTAAATTTCGGGTCTGAATTCTAATTGGAATCCTAACGAAATTGTAAATTAACACTCCCATGTCCATGCCTGGCATTCTTTTCTTATGCAGTATAATTTTCAGTATCTTACAGCACAGACAGAGACAAAGTAGTACTTTACAGGTCGAGTGATTTTGTGATCTTCAAGGCACCGGCACTGATCTCACTTCCTTGAAGGGTAGGTTATAGAAGCAACTTTCTAGTTCTCTATCAAATAGTAGAATGCATACCTGTGGAATTTGGACAAAGGCGTGCAAGGAGCTCAAAACGAATATCTCTTTCACAATTCATAGTTCGTGTATGAATCTTGAAAATCTGTGTCCTGCTCTCCAAGTCAGGTAGCCCAAACTCAACCTTTCGATCTAGTCTTCCAGGACGTAACAATGCTGGATCTAACGTATCAGGTCTGTATAAAACAGAACCTAGTAAGATGACAGTCAAAAACAAATGACACAATAAGATGGTATGGATATAAGCAAGCAGTAAAACCTAGAACACACCAGGACATTGAAACCCCTCCTTAAAAAATGGGAAAGTGCCAGAAATGCCAGAAATATATCTAACAACAACCTAAAACTGATTTAACATGTTCTTGTATGGATTAGATGAACCATACGTATTCATATGTCATAATCAGAAACAAAAGTTTACCTGTTTGTAGCCATTAAGACTTTGATGTTCCCTCGAGCATCAAAACCATCCAGTTGATTGACAATTTCAAGCATTGTCCGTTGAACCTCATTATCTCCACCCACACCATCATCAAAACGTGCACCACCTATTGCATCAATTTCATCAAAAAAGACAATACAAGCCTTCTTTGATCGTGCCATCTGAAGCAAACCAAACAGCATTAAGTATGGGAAGAACCCAATTTTGTTAATAGATTCACAAAGTTAAGAGTCAATCTTTGACCTGGAATAGCTCCCTAACCATTCGGGCCCCTTCACCAACATATTTCTGAACAAGTTCACTCCCAATAACACGAATGAAACATGCGTCAGTTCTGTTTGCCACAGCTCTGGCTAGGAGAGTTTTGCCAGTTCCAGGAGGACCATAGCATAATACTCCTTTAGGAGGGTCAATTCCAAGCTGAACAAATTTCTCTGGATGAAGCATGGGAAGTTCCACAACCTAGGAATAGAAAAGGAAAAAAAAAAAGGAGCGAAAGCATGAATGAGGCATAGTAGACAAACACTTTTGGCACATTAATAGATAATGCAATAAGTAACGATTTTTTCTTTTTTTACACTCACTTCTCTCATCTTTTCTATCTGCTCTTTACATCCACCAACATCATTGTATGTTACATCTGGCTTCTCTTCCACCGTCATCATTGTAACACTTGGATCGATTTTCGGAGGTAATGGAATTTGAATTTGATACTTATTGCGATCAACCCTGCCAGGAAAGTGAAAATGTCATTATGTATCCACACACAAAATTCCACACTAAAAAAGAGAAGGTTGAAGAATTGAACTCACCCAACACGCATGCCTTCTTCTATGTCTGTAGGGGAGACCTTATCACCAAGTCCAACAACAAACTATAACCATGACACAAAAATAAACCTCAAAATGGTGCTTCAATTGGTCAAGTAGTCACAAAATCAAAGAATTCGAAGTTCTATGTACAAAAAAGCTTGATTGAACAATCACAAGTAAAGAACTCCGGTACAATGTCAAACAATAACATACTTTTCATGTAAGTATAACTTTCTATGTTGACCCATGGAAAGCAAAGATGTTAGAAAATCAGAATAACTTTCAATAGAAGTACGAAGATACGTGCCTTGGCTATTTGCTTGACGTTTATGACATACTTGGCGTCCTCAGTGTTGGGATTAATAATCTTTGTGCATCTTGCAACCTATGGCAGATAATAACAAGGTTGACCTTTCATTATCTGCTGAACCGTAGAACACAAACATACAATACAAGTTAAAGTTCCTACTTGGAGGGGTTGCTCTTCCTGCATCATTTGCTTATCTGAAACAAGATCCCACTGACTTGGCGCAGCTAAACCAGTGTCAGACTCCTTGATGCCTACATAGCAATAAAGATTCAATTTTCAACCATGTGGCATATCCAACGGTGCAAGTAACCAAATTGCAAACCAAAAACCCCAAAGACAAAACATAAACAATGGAATTGAACATACCACAAAGGTCGTTGATCTTCTTAGCCAATTCCTTTATCTCCTTCTCTTCCTTTTTGATACTGTTTGAATAAGGCCCTAAACCCTAGAAAAAAAAAACCCCAATTCCAAACTCAATGGAGGAGAAAAAAGAAAAAAATTGACAAGACTGGCAGCGAACATACATAGGTTTTAAGAAGGGCAATGTCGTCTTCGTCGAGAGGACGAGGGTTTTTCTCATCTTTCATGATCTCATCATCTTCCGCCGCCGGAGCCATTCCGATCCAAGCAAAGCACAAGCGTTGTCTTAAGAAATTGGAAATGGACTAATAGCAACAGACAAGCTTTGGAATTCCGGTTCCAATACTTATTTCCTGTATACAAACAACTAGCGTAGTGGACAGGTTAGAGTCTCCTTGTGCATGTTTAGATTACTGCTGTTGGACTTCCATTGGAGATTTTGGACCCTTTGCTTGAGCCAGACCTATCGGTAAAGAACAACCCTTTTAGCCTTTTGTATAGAAAAGAATACTCGGGTCTCGTTGATTTGATTCTAATGTAGTTTTTAATTTTGTTTTAAATTTAATATAAATTTATATGATTATAATTTTAGAACATGTTTGTTTTCATTTATGATTCAAATTTTTTATTTTTGTTTTCAAATTCGGTAAACAAACATGTTTATTTGGGGACTGTTTGGTTTCACTTATATTTTTCTATTGTAGTTTTTTATTTTTATTTTCTGTTTTTTTACTGAAAACAAAAATATATTTAGTTGATATTTTTAATATAAAAACTTAAAATAAAAATCTGCTTAGGAATATTGCTTTTAGAACACCAAAATATCTTTCAATAACATTGCTTAACGAATAAATATCTGTAGTTAAATTATTCCTATAAACCTTAAGGTCTTCTTCTTCCTCTATAATCTCTCAAATGATATCTTTCACCTCGATGTGGTAAAAGAAATCCAGACATATTAGTATAGCCTGAATCAACCAAATAAAACTTAACTAACATATAAAAAACATAATATTAACAAAAAGATATTTAAAAAGAATTATAATTATTATTTTATTTAAAATAATATAATACCGTTTTGAGGTATAAGAAATTGATTCGTTGAATTTGTCATTGTTTCTAAAAGAACTTGAGAGTCATTTACAGTACATTCTCATCCAGACATTAATTATGTAAACGCATGTCAAATGAGTAACAACAGGTAATATTTTGAGTTGGATTAATTCTTTTATCCCTTAATGGTATTTATTCATCGGTTGGAACATATACATCGATATGTGTACCATCTATTGCTCCTATACAATCCTAAAAATTAAATTTTATATTAAAATAATTATTAATCATAATGACATAATTAAAATAGTAATTGAATGTATCTAAAATCATGAAAAGAAATTTGAATTATGTTGAATTTCAAAAGGTGTATTAGTAAAAGATGGCGAAGTAATAACCCTTTTTACAAGACGATTAATTACATATAAGACTTTACAAAAATATTTCGAAATTGTCTAAGTCGAATGTTGAAAACGTTCTACATTGACTACATTGACTCCAGTTGTCTCACCATGCCTTATAATTGTCAAGAAAACTCTTACTTGTTAATGTACAGCCAAATGATTTATTGCCTTTAAACCTCCTATATTCTTCAACTCATCAAATAAGCTGAAGAAGATCATCTTTTTCATTCTTATTTTTTCATAAATCCTTATAAGATTTCGATTCAAAAGTTCTAATATTTAATCATGACTGGTAGAGCAGAAGTTTTACATGATTGCTTTTGTAAATGAAAATTTTTGTCGCTTCCTCAACTAGAGAATTAATAATTACCTTATTCCGTTCATCATCAAAGTCTGATAAGAAATTCATGTACTTACAATGTCAACAATAAGTAATTAATAAAACATTCAATTAAAAGGTTTAATCAAATATAGACAAAATATTCATACAAAACATAGACTTAACATTAAGTTAAACATTCATACAAAACGCAAACTTAAAATGTTGAAACTATGGAATAATGCTTAATATAAAAGTGTCAAATTAATAAAAATTTGATATGCAATAACACGAAAATATAACTAAAGCGACATAATCCAATCCAGCTTCCTTGTATCTGTAACATCCCGTCCCCATATTAAGGATTAGGACCCAAAATTTCAATACATGTAAGCTTAAAAAGAGACTAAGGAATGCATTTTTCTTGCTTATGCATAATGTTAGCATATATGCACATGAATATTGAATATTTGCACAAAAATAAGTGTACATGCATTCATTGACAATTTCTGGGTAGGATTGTTTTTAAATGTGATGTTATTGAAA
>JANIJH010000008.1:2025569-2051467 GCA_024520975.1 Erythroxylum areolatum
TAAAATACACAAATAAACGAAAATAATAAATACCCAAATTAACTTTCATCTAATATATGAAAAAACACATGAAAGTACCAACGGTAATATGATTTCCGTCGCTAATTTCCCACGGCATATTTTCCGTCGGTAATAAATTACCGACGGCTATATTGTTTCGTCGCTAATATCTGTCGCTAATTTTGCCGCGACAAATTCCCTTCAAATTTAGCGACGAATATAAATACCGTCGCTAAATCACTCAATATTAGCGACGGAAAGCATATTTACATCGCTAATTGCCGACGAAAATTGTTCCGTTGCTAAGTTTCCGTCGCTAATTTACATTTTTCTTGTAGTGTTGCCACCGCTGAAGTCACACCACTAACAACCACAACTTTTATGGCAGTTCGAAAATGGCCATGAGGCCATCTAATTCAAACCATTTTTAAGTCTTCCATGCTTTGGTTTGCCAGTGACATGAAAATCATAACTTTAATCCTCGTGCAACAACTCAACATAACTCAAACTTAACGACAAAATCATAAACCAAGCAACACAAGTTGCAAATGGTGGATATGCTTATCATGATCTGCTATATATATAAAAGTAAAAGGATACAAAATAAGTGAATAATAAAGATATGCTACAGTAACATGATGTTGTAGCATAATTAAAACTAAATTCTTTAATTCACTTATTTTTGTTGTCTATACAGAGGAAGATTATTGGAAGAGAAGGCGATGAATGCAAGTAACAGCAATAGCGAGTCAAGCCAGATACGAAAACATACAAAGGCAACAGATACGTGGAGAAATCACAGAAACAAAATAAGTGAATAGTAGAGATATGTTGCAGTAACATGTGCATGGGCACTGTACCATATAATTAAAACTAAATTCTTTAATTCACTTGTTGTTGTTTTTTGTCAGGACGAAAATCATCGCAAGAGAAGTTGACGAGCACAAGTAACATCAATAGCAAGTCAAGCAACAGATAGGAAAACACATACAAACTTGGAGAAACCGCACCACTGTTGAAGATGCAGAAGATGAAGTCGGTGCAAAGTTGTTTTGTGAAAAAACTGTTTTAAAAAGACACGAAAATATGATTTTTATGTTTTCGTAAAATGACTGTCAACTTTTTTTCTAAAAATAAAATATAAAACAACTTTTATTTGATTTTAACGTCAATTTATAATTTTACAAAAACAACAACAAAAAAATCAAAAAAAGGGGAACAAGTAGTCCCTTGATTTTTAATTTTTGTTTTTTTAATGTTTTTAAAATTTATGAAAATTATAAAATGTGGTTTTTTTCCCTATTTTTATAATCATATTTACTGTCAACTAAGTATATATTATTTAATTATTTAATATATTATTTATCAATAAAAATTAGGAATAATTTAGTTTAATATAATATGTTTAATTAATTAAATTAATTTTTAATAAAATTATGAATAATTTAATTTAATCTAGTCATTTATTTAATTATTTGAATTAAATAAAATTAATTTAACAATTATTAATCAATATAATTAATTTTAAAGTATCTTCAAATTGTATAAATTTCAAATAAAATTTGATTTAATAATTAAAATATATTTTAAATTAATATTGATTTTAAAGTTATTTATTTTAATATAATAAAATAATTTTTATTAATTATTTATTAGTATATATTATATAAGAGATTAAAATAAACTTTTTAATTAAAATAATTTATCTTTAAGTCTTATTTAATATATAATTATTATCAATAATAAAAATATAGAAACAAAATTTTGTTTTTATTTGAGAGAAAATAAAAACTTAAAAATAAAAATAAAAAAATAACCACAATAGAAAAACAAAAATAGACAAACAATTACTTAGCTTCTTTCTATTTTAATAATTTATACAAATATAAAATGTTTATTTTTATAATCTAATTTATTATTAATAAAACATATATTCTTTAATTGTGATAAATATAATCTAATCATTTAAATTATTTTATAATTAATTTAAAGTTTTAAATTTTTTAAAAGAAGTCAATAAAAAAGTATAGAGTTTGAAGACATAAATATGATAATTTGCTTTTCAAGATTGACTCTATTGATAGAAAATATTTTTAAAATAAATTTACGTGAATCTTAATTTATGAAATAATTTATTTAATATATAATAATTAGCTAATATTATATATTTTCATTTTTAATTTTCAAAAAGAGTAGTTTTCTTTGTAGTGATGCAATGATTGTTCAATCCAATTATCCGGTATAATAAATTAAATATTTGTTTTAGGTTATCAATAAGCTATAAGACGATTTATCCTTATCTAAGGAGGCTAATCCACTTGCCCCAGTTTGCTATATTTAAGTTTTAGCACATGATGAAGATGAAGATGAAGATGAAGATGAAGACGAAGACGAAGACGAATATGAAGATGGAGGAGGTGGTGTCGTGGGGGTGCGGTTGTTGAGACTGAAAGGGAGACGTTAAAATGAAAAGGAAAGCACATTTTTATCATGCGGCTTATATATCAACAACCAATACGATTGATGATCATAAAGCAATAGAACCCACAAAATTGACGCCAAAAGGCAAGAAACATCAATAGAATTTGAGCATGATCGTTCGAAAATTTAGGCAAATTAATCGGGTTTAAACCCATAATTAGTGCAGCCAAAACCATGTATATATGTATATATATTGACTTGAAAAACACTCGCTAAAGTAAACCACATCTAATGCAGTTTCAGGGGCATATGGAAACTGCCACACGAGACCTTTACCTCTCCTTCTGAGAGAAATTTGTTGTCCTTACCTTTGATCTTTCAACTAATTGGTAGGTTCTCCGCATATCCAAGCATATTTCCTCTTTTTAGTTCAAGGTTTTTTTTTTTTTCTTATATACTTTTTCTTGTTCTTGTTGGAGTAGAAATCATTGGTTTTTGTTCCTTATTAGTATTGAAAGGTTGAAGCTTGCTTGGTTATTCTAGACAACGGATATTCGGAGTTTTGCACGTTGAAAAGCCGTAGATTTTGTGACGCTTTTGTTTACAATCTACTTTGGGTACATCAATTTTGGCTCTTTAACCATCGGGATTGTATTCCAGTTTTGTTCTCTAATCCGAAGTTTGAAGCTTTAAGCATTGCATATTTTGGTGGGTCGATCTATTTAGTACTTAAAAGGTTGATCTTTTCTTATACCTGGGACGATAAACGAATAGTTCTTTTTTTTGTCCTGGGGTTTTGTGTGGTTTCTTGGTATTCATGGTGTTAGGGGAGCCATCGTTATGTTTAGAAGGCAACGAACTTTACGTCTGCTAATCAACCAGACCTGTTCTCTTCATACCCTTTACCGCCGCCAGATGATCATGGCAGCTTTAACCCGAAACGATCCTTTCTTCAAAGGATTTCACAGTGTGCCTCAGCTGTCGCCGTTTTCTTGGAGAAATATTGTTTCTCTTGAGAGAAGTCTTGGATTTAGGACAAATGGAGGTGTTGGGTTGACACTAAAATGCTGCTCTGATAGCCATAAGACTAATGATGACAAGAGAGCTCATGTGTTAACTCCTCACCATCAGTCAGTGCGTTATGTGGAGGCTCGATTAGAAGACAGCTGCACAAGTGTTGGATTGATTAATGGTCACACGGCGTGCCAAGGAGGGATGCCTCTTGCATTCCAGGACTATACTTTGACAGAAAAAGTTATGGTTGCTGTTGATGTTGATGAGGGTATATAGCTACTAGCTTTCAATTTTTCCTTGTGTTGCATCAATAATGAGAAATTCTTGCTTAGTAAATCTCTTGAATAAGTCAATGTGTTGCATCAATAATGAGAAATGCTTGCTTAGTAAATCTCTTGAATAAGGCAAAGCTCTGAAAGTTTGCTTTCTTTTCATTTTGGGATTATAGCTACTACACTGATATGAGTTCTTTCTTGTGTCTTTGTTTGTAGTTCTGGGTAACTTCTTATCAGCTTTAAACAGATTTATTGCTGATCGCTATTCTTCAAATCATGAAGTATCGGAGTATTACGTCTATGAGTTCTTCAAGGTGTTGCATTCGTTATTCCTTGCTAGTTAATGGAGTTAATTCTTTTTATGTGGAATTTCTGAGCCACGAATGAATGATGAAAGTGAAACTGATCAGTTGGACGGTGCTCAAAAATATGAAGCTAAAATTTATTTGAGTTTAGAAATATTGTTATTGGTCCAACGAACATATTTTCCTTGGAGTCCTGCAACTAGCACTAATCCTCAAAATAGTTTCCTTGCAATTGATACTTTTGTTTATGATTATTTAATTGTTTATTCATCACTGGAGATAGTTAAACGAGTTTTTACAGTTATACTTTGACATCAAGTTCATGCACTCGGCTCTTTGAGCTGTGAAATCTGCCTTAAAGGACTCTATAGCTGACTGTTAGACTCGTTTCTTATCACACACTCTTCTGATTCTGTGTTTCTTTAATGCCTTTGTACGCCCCCCATACGAGAAGTCATGCAATGCTTATTAAGTTCAGATAACATTTCTTTAACTTGCCAAAATAATTCTGAAATCTGAACCATTTTTGAAAAGTTTATTCTGTGGCCACAATTGGCTGTCTAGTAGTTTATTTTATTTGAGAGATGTTTTTCTGCTTTTAAGACTTTCACTGTTGTTTTCTAACCCATCTTGAGGCCTTTACATTCTGGTTACCCAAGTGTGAAGGTTTGGTTCTACATGTGCATTTTCACTCTTAAGTTGTTGGTTCTCTTTTCAGTTTACACTCTTCTGTTGTTTGAAGCAAGGTTTTCTTCAGTCTTTGCATTCTGATTCTGACTTATTCTTTATTACAGATATGGAAGTGTTCCCGAGATGAAGGTATCACTATACTCATATATTGCTTTAATTGTTCTCTTCAACTTGCTAAGCTCAGTTAAGTTTCAGCTTCAAATATTTTGTTTCCCTTACCAGCTTTGTTTCGGCCCCAACTTTCCATTGAGTTGTGAGGCTAGTTCACCATGTTACTTCACAGTACTTTCTTTGCAAGTGTGTGTTAACTATTTATTGTAGGTTTGTTCATGGTCCTTCATGTCTTAGAATTAGGCCGTCTATGTGGACTATTTCTTTCCTGTGTTTTGGATCCCTTGTCTGGATAAAACTCAGCATTTGGAAGTTGGATGATCCGGAAGGAATTCATCTTTAGAGTTGATTTGATATGCATAAATCTCTCAAGAAGATGTGTTTATTGGGAAGCCAATCTCCGAGATAAATTGAGTGACTAGGAAAAGTATAACGTGCCCCTTCCTTTAGTTGCATATTATATTTTCCATGTTAGATGGTCACCATAATGGAGAATGATGAAGGTCTTGGTTGTGATTGTAATTTTTTTAAAATGGGTGCAAAATTAATCTTCTCGTTGAAGTGTAGGCTTCACTTCATTTTGCTTATTTTGGACAAGAGATCTGTTTGTCACAAATATCTTGTGAAGTTATTTGGAGTAGTGAGGAATTATTTCAGAATGATGGTTTTCTTTCTGTTTCAGCTGATATACGGGTCCATGAGTTCTTTAAGACGCCATATTTCAAGACTGGGATTCACCCAATTCCAGGTGCTCAGAGGGCTCTGGATAAATTGTCAAGATTTTGCAAACTATCAGTTGTAACGTATGTATCTGTAGCATATTGCATATCCCCAGGTACTATGACAAGACTGGAAATTACACAGTTCTTGTGTGTATAGGTCCCGGCAAAATGTCATCAAGGATCATACAATTGAGTGGTTGGAGAAGCACTATCCTGGAGTTTTTGAAGAGATTCATTTTGGAAATCATTTTGCACTAGATGGACAGTCTAGACCAAAGTCAGAAATATGCAGGTTGCCCCTTGCATCTTTCCAATTTCGCTAAGATGCTTTAAAGATTTCTACCTTTGTTTCTCTATCTTATATTCTGCTTGAGTTGTTACTGTAACTATAGAATTTATTTCACTGTGATAAGTTGATGTACAGAAAAAAGGTTAGGCCAGCAAATTCAATCTAACCTAAATAGGAAAACCTTATGAAAACTAGTCAAATAAGTAAACATAGATTATTAAATCCATATATGCTCCTGCATTATTAGTACCTGATATCACCAACTTTGTTTGCCTTTTGAGGACTTTTATGCCTCTAGCCCTTGTATGATTATTATTTGGCGCAGAATTGTTCTGTCCAGCAAGCTTATCTAAACTTTTCCTAACAGGTCTTTAGGTGCAAAGGTGCTGATTGATGATAACCCAAGATATGCCATTGAGTGTGCAGAAGCTGGAATCCGGGTTTTACTATTTGACTACGAAAACTCATACCCTTGGTGCAAGACAGATTCAGTTGATCAGCACCCTTTGGTAACTAGAGTGCATAACTGGCAACAGGTTGAGGTAAATCTAGAATCATGGATTCTTTAGTCGACAACTCTTTTGTGGTGAGACCGGACAACAGATGGCCTCGTCAGTTAGATTTATATTACTCCGATCCTCAAACGTTGATGGTTAGTGTTGAAAAGATAAGCCAATGACTACTAGTGCCTTCTGGAGGTGCAGATCAAGGCTCTAATGCATCATTATGAGTAGGTAATGAGCTCATATATTTCCGTGTTTATTTGAAACAGGAAATAGGAGAATAAGAGGATTATCCAATTCTTTTATTGCAAAAATGTGATATTGGAGAGACTGGGCAAGTAATTTTTATTAGTGGTCATTAAACCAAATGCTGGCAATGTAACTTCACGGATGTAGTTTGATTGAAAATTCCTTCCAAGATCCAGCCTCATTTGAAGTACCTCTTAATCATTGAATAGAAATGAAAGGTTTCGATTTACGTCTGTGTGTGTTTGTGGATCGATGATTGGATAATCTTATTAGTTATTAC
The DNA here is from genome assembly GCA_024520975.1 of Erythroxylum areolatum. Taxonomy (NCBI): domain Eukaryota; kingdom Viridiplantae; phylum Streptophyta; class Magnoliopsida; order Malpighiales; family Erythroxylaceae; genus Erythroxylum; species Erythroxylum areolatum. The sequence continues at coordinate 2,032,429 of JANIJH010000008.1, forward strand.
TACCAGGTTCTCTCAGGTTTGAGAAAGATAACAGGGAACTTGTTCTTAATATTATTGACCGGTGTTTAACTCAGATATACGACACAAGTGCCTGTCAGGCATCAATCCTGCATCGTCTGCTATGCAGCCGGTATATAAGGGTTTTTTCTATTTTGCTTCTTCCCTTGCAACCGGTAGGGCCTGCAATTTACTTCATCCAATATAAGTAGTATTGTCGAATTTATGAAGTATGCGTGACTGGGAAGAGTAGTCTGTTTAGAACGGTTTCAAGCTGACAAGGATAACTGGATCAGGGCAATTTACTAATGTGAAATGGTTTTGAGCTTCCATTGTCTATCTCTGAATCTAACAGTCAAAATTTTCCGATCATATGAGTCACAGGCTTACCGAAGTATGGCAATTATTTGGTGAGTTTGTCAAATAACACAAATCTCTGGTCGGTCGAAATAAACCATGTGGGTCCCTTTTCATCAGGGACATGGTATGAACTTTGGATGTGGAATCATACAAGTTCCAAACAGGTATACAGGAAAAGGACCAGATAGATTAATGTTTCAGAATACAGCAGGACAATCAACCGAACGGAAACGCAATCAACTAGGCAGTGTAGCTTTCAATATCAGAGATTTAAGCCTAAAGGAAAGTCATTTCAAATTCACAGGAAGTCCTTGTTTCCTAGCTAAACCTGCTCTATACAACCATTATCACAATCCCACGGTCAAAAGGAAATATGAATTTTTCACCTATTTCCGTTTTTATTTATGCCTGAAAAGGACATTTGTCACAACACTTTTTGGTCACTCTACCTTCTCCGTGAACTTGATGCCATAGGCTTGTAAGATATGTAGCCCTGCAAGAGCACAACAAAGCACAAACGATCATCGAGGACAGAAGATTCAGCACCGGATCTATACATACACATACATATATATATATACCTGGCTCGTAGACTTCAGGTTGAATGGGCCTTAACACACCTCTTGTCTTGATCTTGTTGTCAAGTAAGAGCTGCAGAGAAAAGTTGTCAAGGTTAATAGTCGTAATCAAATGGTATGTTCAGGTGACCAGGAAGCAATGAGAGTGTAAAAGTACCAGTACTCCAATGGCTGCAGGAATACCAACAGTAAGGGCCATGGCAGTGGTTGTTTTGCCATTTTCTGTCTTCCCAAATTCCAACAAAGTCCCACTGTGTTTCTCTGCAGGGCGGCCATCTGGGTATTCTACTTCCACTTCATGGTGCAGAAGTACCATGTCCTGCTCAAGATTTTGACATTATATTTCATTCATAATAAATATGAAACAAGTATACTTTGATTGCAAGTTAATTTCAGAAAAAACATAAGAATGTTATTTTCAGAAAAACTTAAGAATGATTTGACTTTATTCTGATTATTTGTCCGATTTTTAAATAAATTCAATCTATTTATAAATAAAAATGAATATTCTTGTTTAACAGTAGAGAACGAAAACAAGCAACTAAGTGCATTCTTGTTATAAAAATCTAAAGAACAATCCACCAACTCAACCTGTTCCACGTTAGAATAGGCAAGCCTCTCTTCCATGCGGAAGCAGGTAACATCAAGTGCACTTTGATGGGAGGCAGGAATTTCTGTCTGCTCATGAAGTCCTAAAAACCTATCGCCATGGAAACAAAAAAAATCAAACTTCAGGCACCTGAAAAGGTCCTGAAAACGACCTTTTCAGGCTAACAAAGCAATTTGGCATGTTAAATATTGCTTGCTGTTAATCAGCAAGTTAGAGTAGCTTCTTACACTATGGTTTTGGCAGCCCGTACTGCAATTTCGTTAACTTTGCAATGTTCCAGGTTCAGAATCCTTTCAGCTATCTCCTTCTCTCCCAGAACATGTTCGTCCTGCCCTTCACTGTGAATTTCTAGTAAGTTATTCAGGAGAGCTTTAAATGTCAGCCTCTGTCCATTGGCAAAAACTGGATGGTATCCAGCATTAAACAGTCCAACTCTTGCCAGTGTCCCCATTATTTCGCTAAATCCTACGACCAAATTCAAACAAACTGTTAAGGTTGACATTGCAGCAATAAAAGATTGATCAAATATAACATTATATTTCGTTTCTCCTGCAAGGAAATCACCAAATATAGTTCGCCACCATTGCAGATTTTACCTTCATGGCCTGAAAAGTTAGCATGTTTGAATAGTGAAAAGCATGTTTTTACCTTCATAGCGAAGTGTTCCGCGGAAGACTGTTGAAGCTTCATCATCTATTCCATATTGTTTTCCATAAACTAATGAGTTACGGTTTGGCAGACATTCTAGTGCAAAAGCTGGAAGATGAGATATCCGAAATTTGAAAGCTGAATCATAAAGACTGTCACCTGCAGGTATGTTGTGCAAAGTATGACTGAAATCAGGACGCAAAATGTTCTTGGAAGATGCAAATGTCAACATTTTTCATTCATTACCATGACATGAAATTAAATTTAAAAAAATTTAGTAAAACTGTAAAGTCTTACACATAGAAAAGAGTTATAGGTTTATGCAAAACATTCATGTAAAATGAACAATTAGGCTTTTGGTAATTGGTTCATGTTTGACAGCCTACCATCAACATGTACAATTTCACCATTAGAACGATAGGTTGCAGGGTTGCGTCCGGCTCGGATGGCTCCAGCAGGACTCCAACTGAAATACAAGAATACAAATGAAAGTTAAAAATCAGTTATATGCTCAGAAAGGAAAGTTAAATGGCAATCACATGTATCAGTGATATGCTCAGAAAGGAAAGTTAAATGGCAATCACATGTATTGGTCTGCGATAGAGTATTTTAGACTCTCATTTCTGAAACTGCTTACATATGAGGAAAAAATGAAGAGTCATCATGATCCAAAGTGAGACAGACATCAAAACTAGAGAATTCAAGCATTTTTTAAAATTATAACCATCCCATTCAGGAAGCCGTTGCTTTCCCCTCCACGACAAAAATCGATTATGTTTGAAAAAAGTCGACAAAGGAAGATAGCACTAGCTCTTTTCGTTCGTTTTAAGAGTTGCAGGACATACCTGAACTTATATGCTAATGGATTATTTGCTGCTGCTGGAGATGGGAGCCCACCACAGTATGAAGTGAAAGACTTTATCTTTCCCTTCCGTGCATGTGCTTCATCAATCATCTTCATTGCCATCATATGATCTGAAGAAAATACGGTTCATTTGTAAAGCCTGTCAGCAGAAAGTGATTCAGAAAAATCATCACCATCTCTGGGGGATTAAAAGTTACCTATTCCAGGGTCCAAACCCATTTCACCAAGAATTGTAATATCTGCAGCTTTTGCCTCTTCATCCAGCTGAGATATAGCATCATCAACATAACTTGCTGTAACAAGGTGTTTTTTAAGCTGCATAAAAGGAAATGTAGATTACTAATTAGCCCTGGGCTCAGGATTCGTTCACCATTTGGTTCATGAAACTTTCGAACATCTTTTGGTAAGGCACAAACTTAATGATTATGATTAAAACCCTAAAGTCCAGATTACCTTGATACATGCATTTGCTATGATAACGTGGCAGCTAGCCGGCAGTAAGCTGATGACAACCTCGGCCTGCACATTAGCAAGAAATGTACGAACAAAGTATCAACATATACTGGTCTTATCATGGTCACCGGAGAAAAGATAAATGTCCTATGTTGAAAATTATGTGGATTTTCAAATACATTAAAACAGGAATCTTTAGTATTTCTGTTCATTTCCTAAGTCTAGAATCTTCTATCAGAGAATGTGGAGGTCATCTTTAATAACTACAATATACTCCAATTGATTCACAAAGTTCTCTACCAAATTTAGAAGATCACAATTAAAATCTTCACTTAAAGCTACTAGTACAGCTACTTCATTCTCGTCCTATGAGATTACAGTTCCATACAAACTGGAAAGAAGATTCTACCTCTGAAATATACTTGCAAAGACTTTCATTATCCATCACATCAAGCTGAACTGCCATGGCATTGGGAATTCCACTAATAGTCTGCATCATTTCAGATGACACTCATGCTAATTAAACACAAACCAAAAGAGGAGAAAGTCCCCTAGTTACGTATGACAGTTTTTGCCGGGAAAAAGTAGACGGTGAAAGCCTAAAGCTTTCAACAGGCTCTTATTGAGTTTTTGTCTTCACTATAATTATACCTCTTCTGCATCCTTTAGATATAGAGATGCAACAATAACTTGGATGCCACTTTGCTCTTCAAAGTCCGTATCGCAACATGTTCTGTACCAATCATGAGATGAGAGGTTTTCAAGTGACGCTAAGAACTCAGCAGCTGGTCTACAGACACGACCTGCCCCAATGATAAGAATTGTATTCCTTTTTTTTCCACCATATTCCTTCTTGATGCAATTCTCTTGAATTTTCTCCAGTTTGAAGGAAATTTTAGTAGCTTCTTTACTTAGAGATACATAGCTTTCATCTGGATTAGCAAGAGAAGTTAAAGAATCAATAATTTGATCCAAAATAGCCTCGTCATCTGCACCAACCTGTTTCAAGCATAAAAATATTATGGTGAAAGTCGCATATGACATTTGGCAGGAACTACATGGAAAGAATGCAGTGAGAAGAATTAAGCAAATGTTATAAGTTTCTATCAATAAGCTGAATCAACTGCTTTTCTACTTACATTGAGTTCTGAGAACGACAATTCATCAGCACTTTGACCAACTTGACAATTAACCAACTTAAATGAGCCACCTGCTGCTTCAATTATATCCAAAGCTTCATTTATCAGAAATTGATCAAATAGGTGACCACTCAAAGATACCTGTCAATTATAATCAGAATGAGCCTAACAAAGGAGGAGTTTCTGCTCTTAAAAGATGCAAATCGAGAATGTTTTAGCTGAACCTCTAAACCAAGGAACTTACCGATACATTGAACTTCTTTTCACTTGAGTGCGAATCTTTGTTTTCTGCTTTATCACTGCAGGTCAGGAAAGTACTTATCAGCGAACAAAATACAGGCTAAAGTAAGATGCCATACTAGTTTATGACCACGAATTTGAAGATAGGTTTCTTTCATGACTTGAAGCTTCACATCTAGATGGGTATATGCAGATGTATTTGCCAAGTATTAAAGCTTCTTTAACTTCTCATGTATATCACTCTTAGATTACAGAGGAACAAGACTTGTTTTGAAGTGCCTTTCCAAGATAACAGAGTCCCTCTTAAACTTTCTTCCCTTTTCTTTTCCATGAAACTACAAATGCCAAACTTTTGGGTTTCAGTTTTCAGCCAAGGTATCAAGATCACATATATTGAATGATCAGTTCATTCAGTTCCGAGGGTTTCAGTTTTCAGCCAAGGTCTCAAGTTCACATATATTGAATAATCAGTTCATTCAGTTCCAAAAATTATAGTACTGAAACGAGCAAATGCAGTTAAAAGAAAATCATAGGTCCCCTGGAAAGAAAATTCACACTGATTGTCTGCAATTAATATTGATTAGAAGGGATGAACTACAAATAAGCAAAAACAAACTTACTCAGGATCAGAGAGCCTCATCCTCGGAATATATTCATACAAGGGTGTCAGCGTTCCCTGATGGGCTATGCAAGCCCTCCTTAGATGCGCAGGTAAGTTAGTGATGTCAGTTGTAAAAGCTAAGGAGTGCATGAATTGGGATAGAACATCTCCAAAATACTGAGAAGCCTTTATAAGATTGGACAGTATGATGTCAGCACCAATTTTAGTCAGAAGTAATTAGTCAATATTAATATTGCATGTAAACAAACTGGAACAATGGACAGATAAATGAACATAATAACAAACCTCTTTAGCAAATTGTGTGGGAAGAATATCAACTGATGAACAAATCACACCATTGCCGTCCATGTCATAATGGTAAGAATCATTTAGAGGATCATATCTGCCAGACATAATTGACCAAAACATCAAGTTCATTGTCAGGTTATTTCTTTTCTCCTTACTAAACAATATGAGAGTTAACTATTGTTCCTTCCCTATATAAGAATTTTATCTACATTTCCTCCTGTCCACTTTTGGCTGATTTTAGGTTATAATAATGATGTCAAGAGTTACAAAAATGACACAACTTTCTAACGATAACCATTTTGTCATTATCTAATTAGAGAAGGAAACCCTGCATATAGAAGGAAAAATCAACTAGTGAGACGAACCATTAAGCAGTGAAACAGGAAGTTATGAAAAATAGTACCTGAAGAAGGGTGAGTCAATAGACGTTGTTTGGTTAACAAACTCTATAGAACCCCCAATATCACATGTTATGTCTGCAACTCCAACTAGGGGGCAACCTTTTCTACTTAGATGTTGAAGCTGCAGGCTACTCAATAACCTTGGAAATCTTCTTTCCCAGTACATACAATTCACTGCAGTTAATCAGTGGAAATGTTAAAAGATGTCTAAATAAGTGCATTAAGAATGGAAGATAATTACAAACTTGGCACATAAATGAGAAGTAGGAAAAGAACTGCAGCTTTTCAATTGAAAATTGTGCATGTAGGAACTTTTGTAAGTTAAAGGATAAATCATATAGTTGATCAGCATTATAATAAATTACTAATTGATAATCATTTTATTTTCTTGACTATTCAGGCTTTTCAATACCAGAATCAAGTTGGACATCTTAATTTCTACAGGAGATCTCATACAGTTTGCCTTCATTATGCTTCATCACGTACCAATAACAGATGCATAAGGTGCTATTTTTTCATGGAAAGTAGGTTTGTAGTGTTCCGGATGTGCGTAATAATCCACCTGAAATAATGAAAAAGAAGTTTCCTAGGATCAGCATATCTCCTTTTAACAAAGTCTGGACAGATTCAGAGCAAGGATAAGCTAACTTTCCAAAGAAATTACTAACTTCGAAGAGATACCATCATTAAACATTTTATATACGTATCCTTGGGGAATAATAATATAACAGGAGTTAATTAAGAGCTACAGATCAAACTAGGGATGTCATCCATGTATATACCTTTCTCATGTATGTATATGCAGAACCTGAATGAAGAACCTACTTACTTTATCAAATGTCTTTGAAGGATTCATATGTTCAACCATGTCTTGAGAAGTGACAATGCAACCATATACTTGAAAAGCTCTCTTGGATGTCCTTGCTGACGGGCTTGCACCCCTGGCCTATGCAAAAATAAGAACTTGAATGAAGAAACTTGGGCGAATGTAAACGTCAATGGATACCAAAAATCAATAGAAACAGAGGTCTACCAGTTTAAGTTGTTGCTGGCAAATAATTTACAAGAGAAATGATGATTTAAGAATATAGGGGCTCGTCACATAAGAATAGTTGGCCAAACATTTCAATGTGACCATCTGAGTATTCAAGAGTAGAGTGAACCAGTTGAAACACTGAAATTAAAAAGGATGCAGTGTGCCATTCATCATTTCTCATTGTCTCAAACTCACTTTTGCAAATAGTTGTGGAAGTTCGCTTGGAGCTACGAAAGTGTGAGGAAGGAGTTTAAATATCTCCTGTGCACCTTGAGAAACTATTACAGGGAAAAGCGCAAAAGGGAATATTGTGAACCTCTGTTAGCTTTTCATGATTCAAACAGTCAGTAAGTAAAGTACAAGCAAAAAACGATAGATTTTGATTGCTAAATTGCAATCTATTGTACCATTTCCTGAACCAGTGAATATGAAGACCAGAGGGCAGATTCCCGATGGTAGTCCAGAAGTTGCTATCTCTTCACCCACAGAAATAACAGCAGCTTTAGCAGCAGCCAAAGAAGTATACATATAAGACGCACCTAGTGAGAGGAATGGGGTTGAATATCCAAGGCTTAAATACCCTGAAAATTGGTGATTGAAAAAAGAAAAAACTGTGACAATATACTCCGGCAGGTACATGACCTCAAAAATCATGATACTTCAATCAAAGCAGAACTGCAAAATCATTTGAAAGAGGAATTCTGGATACTGAAGCTTACTCTGTCCCAATCCTCGCAGGAAGTCAACTAATCCTGCTCTACCGGCAAACTTCCCAAAAGCAAGTAACCTTCTTCCAGTCTCCCCAACAATAAGCTCGTAATCATACAACGATACCTTCTCAGCTAGAATCTTCAATTCAAACAAAAAAGTAAACATCCAAACTTTATTATCCCCAGCAAGTTAATGCTCATAAGCAAGCAAGCTATTCATAAGATCACCAACCTTATCTAACAAGGGCATATTCTCTTTCTGAGCCTTGTGAGTATGGGAAAAGAAGGCATAAGCTCTATCAGGAAGGATCATCTCTAGCTGTGCCAATGCAAAACTAGCCTGTCAAACCTTCTTGTCCTTCTTCACACACTCCCAAAAACAGAGGAAGAGATCGTTAATTCACTCACCTTTGGTTGTTTGATCCCCAGAATGAGACCGCACTGAGACAAATCATCAGATATCTCACAGCCAACATCCTCGTACATGGCATCATGATGAATTCGCCTTGTCGAAGGCTGCACAATTATGCGAGACACTCCAGTTTTGCCCTTGCCACTGTGGAGTAGCCGAGCGCAATGCGACGGGGTTAGGGGTACTCTTCTTTCCCACTTGTTGGCCGACTCTGCAAGGATCCCAACAACTCCATTCCCAAGCATGGTGTATCTCCTTTAGCTCGTCACAGAAGCATCCACAAGTGATGGTCTGCACCAGACAAGAACACATCATAGTCTTATGATTCTCTCACCGCCTTTTTAACAGCGAAATCATAAGAAAACAAAATATCCCAGATTGGCTAATACGCAGGATTAGCCAAGTGTCATTGGTTCCCGAGAACGTAAGCAAGAAATCAACCTAAAAAAACCACCGTAATGTTTAATTGCAACGGAACGTAATAAAGATTTTCACAAATAACACCGTTGGCAATAATTACTGAATAAAAGATTTCGATGTCACGTCAAAAACGATATTTTTTAATCATATTCCGCCAACTCTCCATGTCATGGATATGACCAAACAGAATCAGTCGGCAACCATTTCAGACCTTTTCAGGATTCAGCCGTCAGTTTCTCACTCGTCCGTGCCCGTGCAAATCACCCTTACACCGACACGTAGAAAGCTAAAATTTTTCATTATCATCAAGAGAAAAAACAGAGACTATTCCAAGGTCTCCGACGATCAAAGAACACGAATCAGGAAATACCATAAAAGAGAAAACAAAGATGAATCAACAAATGAACTTACAAGTGCAAGAAACCGTGAAAAGAAGCGTACACGAATGATTGCCACCGCTCTGCCACTGGTCTCTTTTTCCTTCACTTCTTAGGCAAGAACTCTCAGTTTCGTTTAAAACATACAGTTCGTTCTGTTTCGTCGATTCAACACCTAACACAACTGTCAGTGAAACAGAAAGAAAGAGAGAAAAATTTCCCTGGAATCGCGCAGAAATCGAGAAAATTAAGAATCGGGATTGTTGGATCCGAGACAGAGGTGATTGATAGAACAGAGAATGATATTTCTGATCAGTGCATGATCAGTGTACGTCAGGTTCACTAACACGTGGACAGCGATTGCCAACTTTATATGGACAATCGGATTTGAGTTTCACATTACCCATTATTGAATAAGATGAAACTAAATAAATGCGTATTTTCAATATAACAATCAAAATTTTAGAAAACTACACTTGTTTATAATTGATTGGAGACTGTATCAATAATGCCAAATAGCCAAGGAATTTTCAAAAATATTTTTTAAAAATATCACATCGAACTTATTTTAATTTATTAACTTTGACTCAATTTTTTATAATTAATAAAACTCAAAAACTATTTTCACTATTAAATTAATTCAATCAAATCAAAATTAGCTGATTTAACTTTATATATGAATTCGAGTTGAGCTTTTTTTTTAATTAATAAGGACAACAGGATTTAAAACTGTCTAATTTTTTGAAAATTTTTAATTTAATTATCAAAATTTTAAATACTTTAATTAAATGACAAGTTTTTTTATATCATTTATGTTAATATTTTACTGATTAACGAATTTTTGTTAATCTATGACACATGACATATCACCGTAGACAATTAATTGTTAACTAATTATTTAAGTTGATTAAAATATCTAATATATAACCTTTTTTGTACATTAAGTTGGTTTTTAGTTTATGTAAATGATTAGTTGACAATTAATTTTTTTACATAAATGCTTATATGTCATGGATAAAAAAATTTAGAAAATAAAATTAGTAAAATAGTAACAAAACTATCGTTTTGAAATAGAGATATCAACTACATTGAGGTAAGTTAAGCCTGCTGCAATCGCATCTAAAGTTAACGAATTAGGCCTGAGTCGATAAAGCTCGGGTCAACCTTAGGCTTTGTTTCCCTAAACAAAGGAGCTCATGCTGACAGCAGCGTGGGGATTAGGGATGAAACTAAGTAGGGTTCGGTTCAGGTTTTATTCAATCCATATCTATATCTTTATGACTCAACCCATATTCATATCCATATCCATCGATTTTTACGATTTACTACCCATATCCAAATCCATCGGGTTGTTCGGATTTTTGGATAACCATCAGGTTGTATAGCACATAAAAATATAACTTCTAAATAGAAAATATAAAGAGCAGATTTTTGTGAACCCTCCAAATCAAAATTACTTTAATAATAATAAGTCAAGATTTTGATTTGTATATATGAAAAACCATAAAATTGGAATAACAAAAACCATAATGTCTAGTACAAAGACAGCATACATTTTTCACAATTTAGAACTGGAACAAATATTGAAATAACTAAAGCTTCAAATTGTCTTTACATGAACTTCACAACATTCAAAACTCCATCTCTATATCATTTGCATTATTATCATCCTCTAAGAAAATAAAATATGATGAAAAATGTGAGTACTGAGGAGTAAAGTGGAGATTTTAAAGTTGTTTCTTGTCATAAAATATTAATATTTTATTATATTTAACCATAAATATTCAAGAAAAAATAGAAAAAGTGGAGTTAATAAAAAAGGGTAGGATATGGGTATTCATAGTTCGGGTTATCACTAGACCTATATCTAAATTCATATCCACATCCATTTTTCAACATCCATTTAAAATCCATTTAAAATCTATTTTTTAACCTTCATATCTATTTTTTTGGGTAAGGTAGTGCGGATATTAATCGGGTTGAAAACCCACCGTCATTCCTAGTGTGGATTGCCTCTAGCCAAGTTGGGTCTTCTCTCAGGCCAAATTAAGCCTCTAGTTGGGAGTTCGGCCTAATCTATTGTCATCCTTGAACTGAATTATTAAGGTTATAAAAAGTTTCACTTAATTAAAATTTTAAAAAATATATAAAAATCTCAAACGAAATTGTAGACTTTTAAATTTAACAATAAATAAAATATGTATAAAATAGGCTTTAATATAAATAATAAATTATTATATATTAATGAATTTCTTAACGAGCCTTTTAAGAAGTGGTCGAGTTGATAAAGTGAGGGACACGAAGGCCAAAAGGTTATGTGTTCAAATTCTTTTATCTACACTCTCTCGATCGAACATATTGTACAAGATTTTTTTAGTATAAAATATTTAATTGGTGTGATTTACAGACTATTGCGTCAATATGAAGTACGAATCTAAAAAATAGTGAGTACAAATTCTTTCATTTTTATTAAAAAAAATTAATTACCCATCCAATTTCATTTAAAAGACTGTTGAAAAGATTAAACTCTTAATATGTATATATATATATATATATATATATATATATTATTTTTTGAAACAGACCCCGCCAATCAATTGAAGAGCCCTAGTACGCAACCTCCTGAATTGTCGTTATGACTTATGACATATGTTCGTATGTGGTAAATACAAGTATCACGTGATTTTCATATCATGCAACGTGGCAGAATTCGATAAGGATTAGTACAACGATGAGTTATGATCTCATCTGCTAATCTATCATTTCTTTACATTATCCGATTGGACCCCGCCACGTGAACTGAGGGTCTTTAGGCAAGTAACTACCAATCCTCCTAATTCGACGCTGCAAAACGGGACAAGTTAGTAGTGTATGTCTTTCTCATTCGATCCACTTTCTTTGGCTGTCAACACACATTTTTGTAGCATTTCTTTTTTGGACGTATATTGAACAAATTCGTAGGAGTCGATTCAATCATTTTGTAAATTATATAATTTAAATAGATTATTTGATAAATCATTAAATTAATATTAATTGATAAATTCAATCATTGAACTTTTATTTTTCAGTCCGTGTTGGACAAAAAGTGGAGTAGGACAAACGAGAAAAACATTTCAAATCATTTCAAAGAATTAAACATTACACTAATAAGTAGGTCGGGTCTGGCCGGGCCAAAACTTGGGCTATTACCATTAGGGCCCAAATTAAATTTTTATCATATCCATGATAATTTAGTATAAGCTTGAATCCATTTGCTCGACTTAAATTATTTTTAAAAAAAAGTAAAAAAAAAATTGTTTATATTTATCAAATATTGAGCTAATTAGGCTCGGAAAGTCCCAGCTCAAATTCAGACCAACATATAATATTTTTGAAAAAGTTAGGTTTAAGACTCGTTCAACCCGAACTTAGCGTGTTGAAATTGAAGTGGGGCGAAGTTAGGCATGTCGGGTCAAGTTTAGGCTTAAATATTATCTTTATTAAACAATAATTAAATTAATTAAATTAATTTAATAATAAATTGTAAAAATTTTGAATTAGTTAACTTTTAAATTAATTTGTTTTTATTTAATAATTTTTAATAAAAATTAATTTTCTTTGAAAGGTAATAGAGTAAGAGTAGTTATATTTAACTTTATTTTAAATTATTTATTTTTGTTAAAATTTTACTATATACTAATTTTATAATAATTTTAAATTAATTAAAACTTTTAAAATGTAAGCTATTATTTTAACGATTTAATTTTTACTAATTTTTAAAACATTGGGACTGAATATTTATTTTCATTTTTCAGGGCATCAAATTTCATTAAATGGCCTTCTCCTACCTATCAGCCAACCTTCTTCTCCACTGGCTATGGGACCGCAGGACTAAATCCCTGCAGATAACACCACTCTTATTTCCTGAAGTAGCACGAGGCTCCATTCATTACATGTGGAAAAAATTTAACTGAGAAAATAAGGAGAATCTTTTTTCTGTAATATGAAGGTCCCCGCTATCAATTGTTGGATTCGAGCATGAGAAACATGTCTGTATTATGTGTGGTTATGGACCATTCGTACCTTTCAGGATTACACTACTTGGCTCCTCAGCTGCAAACCTTGCGAGTAAAAACAACCTTATCGTTTTGAGGCTCTCCATTGACTGCCTATAAGAGGTTTTAGTGCTTTACCAAGCTCAGGTCCACACTATCCAAGCACGCTTCGTTTCCAAGTTCAGCAGTTCCCAGATGAGGAACGTTAAGGAAGAATCCCCTTTGAGTTTAAGCTCCAGAAATGGCACTGAAACATCCATGAACAAGAAAAAGCTCTTCGTGAGTCTCTTACCTTGTGTCCTACTATTCATTGCCATCGTTTGCATTGTGGCTACTGTAGCCTCTAAAAACAACTCCAAGAGCAGCAACCACCACACAGAAGCTCATGCCATCATCAAGTCCGCGTGTAGCAACACATTGTATCCTGAGTTATGTCTCTCAGAAATATCTACTGTACCAGATGCTGCGAGTAAAGTAAAGAGCACGAAGGACGTAATCGCTTTATCGGTGAACATAACCAGGGCTTTGGTGGGGAAGAATTCCTTCGCAATCAAGAGACTGACGTTCGCCAGAACGACTCTTACACACCGCCAAAAGATAGCGATAAAAGATTGTCTGCAAATGGCCGCAGAAACACTTGAAGAGCTAGTAAAGATTCTGAGTGACCTTCATAACTATCCATCTGTGGGAAAGTTCATATCAAGACATGCTGAAGACCTCAAGAGTCTACTAAGTGCTGCAATGACAAACCAAGAAACTTGCCTTGATGGTTTCTCTCACGACGAAGCTGACAAGAAGGTTAGTTCTCTTTTTTCTTTGTTAGGTTATAAGCTAGACTGTTTATCTGTTCCTACATTAACACTCATTACGTATTCCTTAATTCCTTCCTTGTCAGATTCGTAAATTGATTCAAGCAGGTCAAAGAAAAGTTTTCCGTCTTTGTAGCAACTCATTGGCTATGGTAAAAAACATGACCGACTTAGACATGGCCGAGGAAGGACGGTCATATACTTATGCAAGAAAGCTTGAGGAGAAGAGTGGCACAGAATGGCCTGAATGGTTGTCAGCAAGAGACCGGAGGCTGTTGCAGGGGCGTACGCTGAATCCTAACGTCGTTGTGGCCGCAGACGGAAGTGGTAACTACCGGACGGTGTCGGAAGCAGTGGCAGCTGCACCATCCAGGAGTAGCAGCAGATACATTATAAGGATTAAAGCAGGTGTTTATCGAGAAAATGTGGATGTGCCAAGTAGCAAGACTAACATTATGTTTGTTGGTGATGGAAGTAGCAGGACTATTATCACCGCTAGCAGGAGCGTCGGTGGCGGGAGCACAACATTCAACTCTGCAACTGTTGGTGAGTGTTCTTCTAAGCTCATTACAACTTCATCTAAATGATTCTTTCTCTGGCTAACGCATGGAGTATGTTCTAGATTGGTTTTGACTTACAGAAGTTACATTAACGTCTAGCTTTTATTTTATTTAAAAAGTGTTTCAAATCAATCTCTTTCCTCGTACCCTCTTGGTTGGCTGGGGAAGGAAGTGACTCCGGTGCGATGAGTGACTTAGGGGACACGTGTAAAATTTGACATTTTGGATTGACGTAAAAGACTCTAGGTGGACAAGATCCTCTGTCTAATATTACCTTGTCTTATTTCATCTCATGAAATCTCAGTCATTTATTTTGTGAGACTTATATGGGATCCACGCAGGACTTACATGGACATAAATAAATGGCTGAAATTCATTGGACACAATAAGACAGGATATTATTGGACAGAAGATCTAGATTCGTCGGTGGGACAAGATCTTCTGTCCAATATTATCCTGTCTTATTCAGTATCGTGAAATCTCAGCCATTTCTTTTACGGGACTTACATGGGGTCTACGCAGGATCTACATGAGACTCATATAAATAAATGACTGAAATTCATTGGACACAATATGACAGAATAATATTGGGCAGAAGATCTGAATTCCTGTCGGTGAAGTTTAACTGTTAGTTTTCCTAAAAAAGGAGGGTGTGCACATCAAGACAGGATAATGATAAGAATCTCGATTTTTTTAATTATTATTATTACTATTATTACTACTATTTTTAATATTTTTATAAATTATTTGTTGATAAAAAATTAAGTCATATTTTAGTAAAAAAAGCAATTAAATAAGCAAAATTTATTAAAATTTATAATATTAAACATTTAAAAATATTAAAATTTTGTGATAATTTGAAATTTTATATTTTAAAGTACCTTAAATTTAAAATATAATTACAAAATTTTAAAAATTATTTTATGTGGGAATAATTTTAAATTTTAAATAATTTATAAAATAAAAAAATAAATTGTGTATTTCATAATTTTTGGTAATTGAGTATCATATATTTACTTAATAATAAAATTAGATTATAATAAACATTAAATTTTTATCTAAATTTTATAATTTTCATCCATTTTAAAATAGGAAAAAGCTAAAACTAAAAAAGAAATGAAAATTTCAAACTAAAAGCAAAAAACTAAAACTTAAAAATAGAAGTTTTAAAGGCCATTTAATTTCACGTCTATTTTTGTTGTTATAATCTTAAATTTTTTAATTTATAAAATAATATATATTTTAAATTATTAAATCAAATCTTAATTAAAATTATATACTTTGATGATATCATAAATATATAATATATTTTTTAATAAATTTAAATTTATACTTATTATAAAAATAAAAAATTAAACTATTAAAATTCTTATTAATATTTATTTATAAATTAAATTATTCATAACCTTTATTAGTTGTTAATATTAAATAATTAAATTAAGTAAAATTATTTATAATTCTTACCATATAATTAAAGTTAAATAATTAAATAATATATTTAGTTCATATTAAATTAAAAAGAAATACAAAATCACTTTTATAGTTTTTTTAAGTTGCGAAAGAAATCAAAATAAAAAATAAAAATAATATTTTCATTGACTTTAAAAATAAAAATGTGAAGAAAACAACTCTTTTGTTTTTACTTTTCTTTAAGTTCAGAAAAAGGCATAATGAAAAATGTGAGATAATTCTTGTAGACCACTTCAAGAGAACTGGCCAATACCTGCTGTAGCTAAGAGCAGCATTCTTTGGGGTCAGGTTTGAGTTTATTACCGATCTATGACTATCATTCAAAGGGAGAAAAAAAAAAAAAGTTTTGTGATTTCTGAACTTTTCCAAGTAACGAACATGAATAAGAACTGTTACAAGATCTATTTCCTTGCAGCTGTTGTTGGGGACGGGTTTTTGGCCAGAGATATAACATTTCAGAATACCGCCGGGCCATCCAACCACCAAGCCGTAGCATTGCGGGTAGGATCAGACCAATCGGCTTTTTACAGATGTAGCATGATAGCCTTCCAAGACACTCTTTACGTGCACAGACTACGCCAATTCTATGTCAATTGCGTTGTGATCGGGACGGTCGATTTCATATTCGGAAATGCAGCGGCTGTGTTCCAAGACTGTAACCTTCATGCCCGTAAACCAAATCCAAGACAAAAGAACATGGTCACCGCACAAGGCCGCGACGACCCGAATCAGAACACAGGAATTGTGATCCATAAATGCAGGATTGGTGCAACTCAGGATTTACTTCCAGTCATCAGTAGTTTCCCTACATATTTAGGCAGACCCTGGAAGCTTTACTCCAGGACAGTCGTGATGCAGACTGAAATCAGTAGCATAATTCACCCTGCAGGGTGGTTCGAGTGGGATGGTGATTTTGCACTTAACACACTCTACTATGGAGAGTATCAAAACACTGGAGCAGGTGCTGACACCGCGAACAGAGTCAACTGGAGGGGCTTCAGGGTCATTGCTAGTGCTACTGAGGCACAGATGTTTACTGCTGGAAATTTCATTTCAGGAGCTAATTGGTTGCCTTCCACTGATTTCCCTTATTCCCTTGGACTTTAAGTTCATCCAAGTGCAGAGAGAATTTGGAATAAATCCTTAATAACATTGAGACCTCTGGATATTAGTTGTATTACCTAGTCGATGTAATCGAGTTGCTCTTAGGCTCTGTATGTCACACTACTGCAGTCGGCTTGGCATTCTAAGCCTGACTCGAAAATAATTAATTAAAATTGGGCTTGGCCTAAAATTCAGTAAGGCATATGTCTTGCAGCAGGAGTCTAATGTCGATTAAGCCCTGGATCAAAATTAATTTTTTAATTTTAATTTTAAAAATAATTTCGTTTTACTCAAATTTTTTTAAAAAATTCAATTCTGATCCTAAATTCGAACAATTTGAGTAAATAAATAATTAAATAATGAAAGAAATAAAAATAAAGAATACGATAAAGATAATAATAAATATTATAATTATTATTAAGAATGCAACGTTAATATATTTTTGACGAGATATACTAATAATCCACTACATTTTTAACTAACTTAATATTAAAATATAAATAGTTATATCAAAAATTTTCAAATAGTTGATGTAATCAAGTTGCAATGAAGCTCTGGATGTCACACTACTCCTTTCTAATTTTATTAATTTCCAATATCTCTCGTAAATGAAAGTATTCACGATTGGTTCAGCTTTCTTTTAATCCTTATTTAATGGTCACTCAGGAAAAAAAACTAGATTAAATTCAATCAAACTCATGTACAATTAAGTATGTTATATCTTAATTAAAATATTTAAAACAATAAGCAATAATTTAATTGATCACTAAGTACTTTTTTTTTGTTGCCTACGAGATGTCCTAGGCGGGTCCCAATTATAGGAAGACACTTTTAAGCCATCCACACCCAGACTAATTCCCGCTCGAGCCGAGTAGGTCCCTTACGGAAGGCAAAGCTCTGGCCCCAAGTTTTAAACGGCTGCATACATGAAGCGAATTCGAACCCGCAACCTCACTTAAGCCAGTAGAGCCCCTTACTAACTCACCTGCGCCTTGGGATTAAGTACTTTTTTTTAATGTATGACAATTTTATTTTGTGAGATTCCAACAAAATATTTATTAAAAATATAACATTAAATAATAATATTTTGTAATAAACTTAATATATGAGTAAAATTAGTTGTTGTATTCTTTTATAATATCATGATGGGTTTAATTTGAGATTGAAGACAAAGTTTAGGGGAAAAAACATAAAAATAGAGAGATTAAAGAAAGAATTTAGAGAGATATATTTTCTAATAATGTTTTATGATCCCCTTTATTAACAATACAGTTATCAACATATAGTCTTTTAGTTACAGATGAATTACGAAACTAACTAACTTGGAAATAAAGAAACCTAAACTAATTGAACTACTTTGGCCGAGTCTAAGCCTAATACTACGGAAGCAGTAAATTACTTCCCAAACTACTTTCATGACAAGTGGGATGATTGAATGGACCTATTCTAATGTTACCCAACTGATACCACTTCCACGTCTGCATACCTCCTAGCCACTTGTGTGTGCATGGGACTTATCAACTCCTCCCCCCTTCGCTAGGTCCTTGTCCTCAAGGACAAAATCAAGATACACCCTCAATGTAACATCCCGTTACTGTTAGCAAGGGTATTTTGGTAAATTGGGACGGACTGATAGGTTTCATTGCATCCACTGATTGAACATGTTACTGGCCTCTGATCGTAGAGGAACAGGTTTCTTGCATATGCATTTATTCATAGGTACATGCATTCATGATTTTTCAGCATTTTAATTGTGAGTATGAATTGATTGGATTGTGAACTGAAAATTGACTGGATTATGATTGATTGAGCAATTAGGAGTAATTGGAGTTTTCAATGGAGGTTTTGACCCAATGACTAGGAAATTGCTATAGGGTATATGAATTGAGGAATTGAACTGAATTTT
>JANIJH010000008.1:2082239-2104689 GCA_024520975.1 Erythroxylum areolatum
ATATTTCGACAGCTTGGTATCAACCTCCATAGATGGGTGCTGAGAGAACCGATCATCGTCCTCTGCGGAGAGTGTATAGGAATATGGAACTAGTATAGATGAGTGCTGAGAGAACCAAGAATGTGTTGATCCTTATGAGTGACATAGGTGGTGGTCATCGTGCCTCTGCTGAAGCTATTTGCGACACTTTCAAGCTCAAGTTTGGTGATAACTATAGGGTGATTGTGAAGGATGTTTGCAAAGAGTACATAGACTGACCTTTGAATGATATGGAAATATACACAATAACAAGAGCTACGAAGCCATAAATAAACACAAACCTGGATGAAGATGAGGCACAGAGAGGATGAAGATGCGACGCAGAGAGGATGAAGATGCGGCGCAGAGAGAAAACAGTGCAGAAAAAAAAAAGAACAGATTTTTGTAAACGTTATATTTTTTGTTGTGAAATATCACGGAAATGTGATTTTTCCGTTTTCGTAAAAAAGATGTTTTTTATTTTTAAAAACAGCATAATAAAACAATATCAACCAAACGTGATTTATGCGGAAGTTTTAATTTTTATACAAACCGCAACAAGAAACGAGAAAAAAAAGAAAACAAACAGGGCCTAAGGTGTTAGGAATTAGTGGGATTTTGTGATCTTGAGATCATACTGGTAGTAGTTGTATGGGAGTTTTGAAAACACCAAAATATTGTGATAGGATTTCATTGATCTCTTGTGGACCCACTTCTGATTCAGTGGATGATTTTTCTATAGTAAACAACTGAATGAAGAATCCTTCTTTTAAGGAATTACTTGTGAGAATTTTATTTGTTTCCTTATCAGATAATACTTATATCATTTGTTGTTTAATTCCTTAAAAAATGTAAGGGATCCCACGTTAGTTGAAAGCCACAGGTAGCTTGGCATATTTGGTTTCAATAGGCCCTAAGGTTGATAACCATTGCACTCCTAAAACCACAGGGTAGGCCGACTTGGGTAGCACAAAGAAATCAACGTGAATCACACATCCTTGCACGATGAGACTAATGCCGCGACAAATTCCCAAGCACTTAAACCTTATTGTTGACGATTTTGATTTTAAATCTCTTTCCTGCTTTCATGGTAAGCCCGAATTTATTTGCTATTTTCTTGTCAATAAAATTATGAGAACTACTTTCTTCTATGAGCACCATGACTTCAGTATCTCCTATTTTGTCAATCACACGCAGTGTTTGATGATTTTGTATTCCGGTGATTGCGTGGTAGGATATTTATGACATCTCCTTTCCTTTCTCGGTCTCTTCCAACTCGTTAGAGTCACCTGCACTTTCGTCAATTCCTCCAATCGTAAACAATTGTGGTTGGACACTCCAGTGACTAGGACAAAATTTTTCATCATAGTAAAAACAAAACTATTTCTCACGTCGTTCCTGAGCCTCTTGAGCGGACAACCTCAGGAAATTTGATATTCCATTTTTTATTAGGTATTGGACCCAAAATCCTTAGGCCATCTGAATTGGTGGGTTTAGAATTTGTATTCATCACATTTTTCGGAGGAAAATTTTGTCCACGTAATTGTTGGTTCCTCCCTTCTGCTAAACTTGCTGATCCGAATGCATCAGTAAGAGTTCGTGGTTTGTTCATTCTTACGTCAATTTAGAGTTTATCCTTTAACCCTCCAATGAAGCTACCAACCAAGAAACTCTCAGGTAATCCATCCATCCTGTTAGATAATTTTTCAAATTCTTTTTGATATATTTCCACCGAACTTTGTTGTCTTAACCGTTTTAACGCTTCTCCGGAGTCCTCATAATCTGTAAGACCAAATCTCCACAAAAGTGTATAGTTGAACTCAGTCCAAGACAAAATTACTGTAAACTTACCATTCATACCACTATAATGCTAATCCATCCAAGTGGAATGAGGCGATTAACAATTTCTCCTCCTCCGGAATGCCATAGTATCTAAAATATTGTTCGAACCGAAATAGCCACCCTTGAGAATTCTCACCTTCAAATATGGGAAACAGCTGCTTGAGTCGATGTCTTAGTGAGTCTGCTCCGTAGGTCTTGGAGTTATCTAAATTGGCTTGAGAACTCCCTACCTCAGAGAATAGGTTTTCCCTAGTGTTAGGTCATACTGGAGTCACAGTAGCTCGGAATGCTTAAAACTCGTTGGTGAGGTTTTGAACCATCATGCTCAATTGATGGTAGTTGTTGTCTACTCATGTACTTAGTATATCATAATTGCTATTGACTTGACTTAACACAGCTTCTTGTTTAGAAAGGAGATCAGCAAATTCACTCCATATATCATTAGTTGCCTTTTGGCAGGCTTCCATTTTTGTTGATGAAACCGGCTTTGATACCAATTGATGAGTTTAATTTAGAATTGAACACATAGTTTATGAAAGAAAAACAGAAATATAGAGAGATTAATGAAAGAATTCAGAGAGAGGTGTATTTTCTAATAATGTTTTATAATCTCCTTTAATAACAATACAATTATTAATATATAGCCTCTTAGTTACAGAGGAATTACAAAACTAACTAACTTGGAAATAAAGAAACCCACACTAATTGAACTACTTTAGCAAAGTCCCAGCCTAGTACTACAGAAATAACAAATTACTTCCTAAACTACTTTCACAGCAAATGGGATTATTGAATGGACCTATTCCAATGTCACCCAACTGATACCACTTCTATGTCTACATACCTTCTAGCCACTTGTGTGTGCATGGGACATACCATATCAACCATATGCTTATTATATTTAACACATTTGATTAACCATTAATTAAACAAAGAGCGACTTACTTGGAGATCACATAAAATACATATAATAACAATAAAATATATATTTTGAATTAACGTTTACAAAAGAAATGAATTTGACTTCATTTTCAGGCGGGCGACATTTAATTATGTGGTTGTCCAAGCTTCTGCTCCACTAGTTATGGCAGCGGCCAATAGTAAATGTCTGCAGACAACACCACTCCTATGACCTGAAATAGCACGGTCCGTTCATTATGAATGGGAAGATAACGTTTGAAGAGAAGACTCGTTAGGGACTATATTGTACAAATATGAAAACAATATCAATTTTACGGCATCTAAATGTTAACTAATTCATAAATATCAGCAAATAGCTTAGTTTAATACAATCATATTTAATATTTTTTAAAAATTTACATATTTATATTGATAATATGTTTTTAATGTATACATGTGAAAATTATTATAATAACTCTTGGAATACGTAAAGATAATATTTCAAATTAAATTTATTTTAATTTTTAAAAATATAAGAAAATAATATTGATAAAAATAAATAATTATTTGTTATATTAGCTTTTATTATATGAAGGAAAAATTGTATAATGTAATATATTTATAAATTTGTAAAATTTAAAAATTATTTTATAATTTTAAAAAATTATCCAAGCGGTATGCTCGTCACGATATGCTCTTAAATTGCAAACCCTGAGAAACAAGGACCTTATCCACTGTTAGACGCTTCAACGCAGGAATCTACACACAAATATCACTGGTATTGAAAATTTTAAAAGATAGGAAAACTTTTAAGAAATTTTTAAACTTTCCTCCGCCTCCTTTTTTATTTTTTTAATTAATTATTTTATTTACTTCAATTTTTATAATTATTGTCAAATTTTAATTTTAATTTTCAAATAAAAATAAATATTTTTTTTGATAAATAAAAATAAATATTTTATTATTATTAATAATTATAAATTAAATAAAACTTAAAAATAAATTATTTTTACTTAATTTATTTTAATATAATATTTATTAATAAAGTATTAATAAAAATATTTTATTTTTTAAAATAAATAATTTAAAAATTATTATTTATAAACTAATAATTATTTTATATATTTTTAATTATTAAATCAAAATTTATTTGAAATTATATATTTTAAAAATAATTATATTTATTAATAATTATTAAATTAATTTTATAAATTAAATTATTATTTATTATTATAATTTTTAGAGACGAAATTAAAAATATACTGTGCAAGTATGGTAATCGGTATTAACCGTTACCGTACCAAAACCAAATTCCATACTAGGTATCGTGACATTGGTTAATTGACTGTCTATATGAGAGGTTTTAGACTTTTAGTACTTCCCTAAGCTCAGTTCCACACTATCCAACCGCATTTCCTTTCCAAGCTCAGCACTTTCCAAATGAACAACATTAAGGAAGAATTCCCTTTAAGGTTAAGCTTCATGAGAAATGGCACTGCAACATCCATAAGCAAGAAAAGGCTCTTCCTGAGTCTCTTATCTTGTCTCCTACTATTTACTGCCATCGTTTGCATTGTAGCTAGTGTAGTCACTAAAAACAACTCCAAAAGTTTCAGCAACCACCACACAGATGCTCATGTTATCGTCAAGTCCTCGTGCAGCAACACCTTGTACCCCGATCTATGTCTCTCAGCAATATCTAGCGTACCAGATGCTGCAAGCAAAGTAAAGAGCACGAAGGACGTAATCTCTTTGTCGGTGAATATAACCAAGGCTGCGGTGGGGAAGAATTCCGACGCAATCAAGAAACTGATTAACACCAGAAGGATCCTAACAGAGCGCGAAAAGATAGCTCTGAATGATTGTCTGGAAATGATCGTAGACACAATTGAGGAGCTAGAGAAGACGCTGACGGACCTTCATAACTATCCATCTTCGAGAAAGTCCATATCAAGGCAGGCTGATGACCTCGGGAGTCTACTCAGTGCTGCAATGACAAATCAAGAAACTTGCCTTGATGGTTTCTCTCACGACAAAGCTGATAAGGAGGTTAATTCTCTTTTTGCAATACATTCTTTGTTAGACTGTTTATACGTGTCTGTTCCTACATTAAACTCGTTACATATATTTCTTAATTCCTTCCCTGTCAGATTGGTAAATTGCTCGCAGCAGGTCAACTGAAAGTTTACCGTCTGTGTAGTAACTCATTGGCTATGGTAAAAAACATGACTGACTTAGACATGGCCAGTGAGGAACATTCACATTCTTCTGGAAGAAAGCTTGAGGAGGAGCGTGACACGGAATGGCCTGGATGGTTGTCAGCAGGAGACCGGAGGCTGTTGCAGGCTAGTACGTTAACTCCTAACGTCGTTGTGGCCGCAGATGGAAGTGGGAATTACCGGACGGTGTCGGAAGCGGTGGAAGCTGCACCATCCAGGAGTAGCAGCAGATACATTATAAGGATTAAATCAGGTGTTTATCGAGAAAATGTGGATGTACCAAGCAGTAAGACTAACATCATGTTTCTTGGTGATGGGAGGAAAACAACAATTATTACAGGTAGTAGGAGCGTTGGCGGTGGGAGCACAACATTCAATTCTGCTACTGTCGGTGAGTGTTCTTCTAAGCTCTTCTTTTCTTTTTCTCGGTATTCTTGACATGAAGAAGCTCGTTATTAATTACTATAACACAATATCAATAACTTTTAGTAATGAATAATTTGTGTAGCTTTTGAGTGATTCAAGAACGGTTTCTATCATTTAGCCTTTGTTTGGATGCTTAATTACACGAGAGAAAGGAAAGAATATCTTATATTTTCTTCCCTTTCCCACCAATTTGGTGGAAAAAAGAGGAAAATTGTAAGATAAGAATAAAAATGACCCAAATTTTCCTTCCATTCCTCTCAATTCTCTCTCTTATTTTTATCCAAACAATAAAAAAGAAGAGAAATACAATTTTTTTTCCTTTCTCTTCTCTTGGTTTCCCTCCATCCAAACAAAGGCTTAAGCATCATGGAAAAAGAAGCTTGCAAGCAAGTCCCTGTCAGGCTTGGCTACGGAAGGAAACATGTCCACTAAGTTGGATTTTGAAGTCTCGGTGCCATCAGGAACACGTGATCTGACAAATCAAGGACATTTTGAATTGACGTAAATCAGCGTCCGTGAATTTTGATGATCACGTAACTGACGTTTCCTGAAGTAGGGCCTACAAGTTTTTTGTCTTGACACGAATAGGATAATGTGAGGATTTTTTTAATAATAATTATTATTAAATATTTAATTATATTTAAAATTTGTATAATTTTATCTATAAAATAATATTAAATATTTAAAACTGAATATTAAATATTTTAAAATTTTTAATGGAAATTATATATCAAAATATTTCCTAATTTAACCTATGTATTAAATAATTATAAAATTATACTTTTATATTTAAAATAAATCTTACTTTTAGATTAATTACAAAATTAAAGTATGTTATTCATAATAATTATTTAAATTAATATTAAATAATGTCTATTTAATTATTAATAATAATATCTTATGACAGTATAGCAAAAATAGAATATTTAAATAATTATAAATTAAGGAAGAAACTGAAATTTAAAATTTTAATCAAATAAAAATATTTTATTAATTTTTTAAAAAATAAAGGAATATTGGATCTAAGCTTAAAAATTAACCCTTTTTTTATTTTTGTTTTCACACTTTCCAGCAACGCTGGCTAGTAATACCTCGATTAGTGCGAATATTAACTTAATTATCTGAAATCAAAAGAAAACTTTAATTTGAGGTTTAGATATGTGGCTTGTAAGCTTCAATGTATTCTTCTTCTAGTAATAAGTTACCTTATAGCATCTTCAGTCTTCTTAATTTTGAGGTTTAGATAACTGAACTTTGTATGTTACGAATGAACATGAAGAAGGACTGTTACAGATCTACTTCCAATGCAGCTGTTGTTGGGGACGGGTTTTTGGCCAGAGACATAACATTTCAGAACACCGCCGGACCATCAAACCACCAAGCCGTAGCATTGCGGGTAGGATCAGACCTATCAGCATTTTATAGATGTGACATGATAGCATTCCAGGACACTCTTTACGTGCACAGACTACGCCAGTTCTATGAAAGTTGCCTTGTGATCGGGACGGTCGATTTCATATTCGGAAATGCAGAAGCTGTGCTCCAAAACTGTGACATTCATGCCCGTCGACCAAATCCAGGCCAAAAGAACATGGTCACTGCACAAGGCCGCGACGACCCGAATCAGAACACGGGAATTGTGATCCATAAATGCAGGATCGGTGCAACTCAAGATTTACTTCCAGTCATCGGTAGTTTCCCTACATATTTGGGGAGACCCTGGAAGCTTTACTCCAGGACAGTCGTGATGCTCACTGAAATCAGTAGCATAATTCACCCTGCAGGGTGGTTCGAGTGGGATGGTGATTTTGCACTTGACACACTCGACTATGGAGAGTACCAAAACACTGGAGCAGGTGCCGACACCGCGAACAGAGTCAACTGGAGGGGCTTCAGGGTCATTACTAGCGCTACTGAGGCACAGATGTTTACTGCTGGAAATTTCATTTCAGGCGGTAATTGGTTGCCTGGCACTGGTTTCCCTTATTCCCTTGGGCTTTAAGTTCATCCAAGTGCGGAGAGAATTTGGAATAAATCCTTAATAGAAATGAGAACTCTGGATATTAGTTGTATTACCTAGTCGATGTAATCGAGTTGCTCTTCAGCTCTGTATGTCACACTACTGCAGTCGGCTTGGCATTCTAAGCCTGACTCGAAAATAATTAATTAAAATTGGGCATGGTCCAAAATTTAATAAGGCTTATGTCTTGCAGCAAAAGTCTACTGTCGATTAAGCCCTGGATCAAAATTAATTTTTTAATTCAAAATTAATGAAAATAAATCATTTTTACTATATAAAGAAATTAACAAATTAGAGAATTTTATTAAATTGGAAATGAACATTAGGGACCAATAACGTGAACTCAAGTTTTTATACTTCAAATTAAAATATATACTAAAATTTAGATAAATACATAAAAAAAGTTTATTATTAAGTTGATAAAAAATTTAAACATTCAATTTAAAATTATTGTACGTTATACATAATTGATATTTTTAGGATCACTTAAAAGTTTAAATTAATTGAAAAATGTAAAATTAAAGCCACAAATCTTGGGAAAAATCTACAGAAATATAAAGGAAGAGCACAAGGTCGGTCGCATGATATGGTCCTACCCATCAGACACTTTCCACCTTATACCCGTTAATTGGGCCAACCTTTTTTCTCCAATTAATTTAGACCAAAGTTTTGAAAAAGGGAAAACCGACTGCGAATATTAGCTAAAAAAGACGAGACCGATTTAATGCGTGACGGACCGGGGCACATGCAAAGACTATTATGTAGAGATGCGTGACAATGCAGGTGGGCCTCAAACCTAATTCCGTAATATTAAAATTTTGGTTGAGTGAAGTTAAATTGGGACGGCGATTCAATTGTTAATTATGAGATGACTAGTGATAGAGGGTCGTTACGTAATTCATTTTTACATGAAATCACGATTTTTGGTAAATCGTGGTTGAATTTGGTAGCATAGAGGTGGTATAGATGATGACTTGTGGTGTTATCTTTTCACATCTCCTTTCTGTTTTGGTTGTAGTTATTCAAGCTTTACTTGCTATAAATTGAAATTGTTCTATTCGACATGTGTTTCGTTAAGGAAATTTTGCAACTGATTGTCTACTAAATTGGGTCATGATATTTCTTCAAATTTTTAGGTTTAAGACGATATTCTTGAAGCCCTCTCCTTAAATATATGGGTTGATGCCTATGTTATTTTTTTATGAGGTAGTTTTTATTTTCTCTTAGTTGTAATCAAATAAAAGTTAAAAGATTCAATTAGTATTAACTGGTTAAAAAATAAATAAAATTAAAAATTTTAAAATAAAATTTAAAGTTTAATTAAAAATAAAATTATTAAATAAAAATTAATAAATTTATTTTAGGACCGAAATTGAGATTTGCCATTTTGGCTAGATTTATCATTTATGACATGCAATAGATCCTTTTGTCTCCTTTTTCCCGTTTTCTCCGTTTAAAACGATTTCATCCCTCTTAAAATTGACCATATTACATTATTTGTTACTCATTAGGAAAATCTATGTAATTATTATTTAATTATATATTAAATATTTTTTGTAAACTAACGATTGAAAAGTAATTAATGCTAAATTTTTTAATAAAAAAATTATAAAGAGTTTGAACACAAAATTAAATAATTTAAGTAACAAATTAAATAACCTAAAATTTTAATTGATAATTAATAAATTATTTAAAGACCAAAATGTCATCATCTTTTAAAAATAGTGTGATTCACTCATAAAATTTTTATTTGTATACTAACTATTTTTTGGTGATTTAATGATTTAAAAAGATTTAAGAATTACCCAAAAATTAAATTGATAAACCATAAGTTATTTAAAGATTAAGATGTTATTATTTATAATGATTATTATTAATTGTATAAAATGAGGATTGGAACATTTTGTGACACACGAAACAACATTTTCTTCATTATATATATATATATATATATATTATTAGGATTTAGAATAAGGAATATCTGTGAATGCAGGTAATAAATGTATATAGACTATTTCACCAAAACGAAAGGACCATTTCGTAATTCATGATAATGCATTTAGTGCCTTCTTGGTTAAGCTTTCGAACGGTGAATAAGTATTTTTTTCACTTTAAAAATTATTTTTTAAAAAAATAAGTGTTTAGTTGTGAGATAAAAAAAACTTTTTTAATAAATCCAGCTCTTTGATAGCTAAAATACAATTTTCTTATAAGCTTAAATTTGGAGCTTAAAAAAAAATATTTCTTAAATTTTTTCTGATTAATTAATGAGCATATTTTTTAGTTCCTTTTATCCTTATATTTTACACTTAATTTTTATAATACTTACAAATTCATCTTCACGTTTATTTTGAGATTTATATAATATTATTTGACTTTTTTTATATTTTTAAATTTTTTATTTATACTAGTTTTATTTATCTTATAATTCATATAAAAGATTTGGTTAGATATATTTTTATTTATGTTTTATATGGTTTAAAATTATATAATAATTAATATATTATATTATATATAATATTTAATATATTTTAAATAATATTTATATACATAAATAATTTTTATTATAAAATAAAATATAATTAAAATTGATAAAAATATCTTTAATTTTTATATTGTCAAAAAAATCTATTATATAAATAATTATTTGGATAAGTTTATAGTAGCATAACTTTTGCGAGAAGAAATTTTTTTAGAACAGATCTTCTAAGAATCTAACAATCCATCCATAGAAAAGGACGCGAAAGGCCGCGTTTATGTTACGTGCTTTTGTCTTTTCATCATCTGCAAGCTGTAAAACATAACGCGTTTTCGCGCGTTCCCTTTTTGAAGTCTATTCCTTCCTTCAGCCTTTCTGTATTGCTAATTTGTTATATGAGATTGAAATCAAATGGATACAAATGAATCCTTCTCTCTTACGAAACTTTTATTATTGGGTTAGATATAGATTTGACATGTTTTTAGCATATTCATATCTGATCATTTTCTACAAAAATGGTAACGAAAGGTACAAATCTTCCCATTTTTCAATTTCACGTTAAACGATCATGGTTTGATGTAATGTATCTATCAAATATTATATTAATTAATATATCGTTCAAAACAGCATTTTAATATGAATTTCAAAATATTAGTTATAAAAGTGAAAACTAACATCTTTAATACCTCTAATTCTTAAAATCATTATAAAAAAACGTGGTTACATGTCACTGGAGATGTGCTCCAATCCAAACACGCTACAAAGATCGCGGTGTCGTATCAATAATATTGACATTGGAAACTGCAATGAAAAGTAAAAGAGGGGAATGGAATGGACTCCCTTGCTTCAAGTTATATAATATATGTAACATGTCATGGGGTCCCCGCAGAGATCTGTCAGGAACACAGTAAAACAAACTGCTGGGACACGGTGATGGAAAAAGCAAAAAGAAACAAAGCTACCCGCAGTTTCCTCACCTTCTGGATTCGGCCATCCGCCAAGTCAACCTAGTGACCGCCGACACAAAGAGAAACATGGACCTCAAGGACACAGGAAATGTTATAACATACACAAATTTAAGTAAGGTTTGATCCTAAAATTAATTGATAATAAAAAGGTAGTTCAAATAATAATGCACACTAACTAAAGAAAAGGGAATAAAGTAAAGAGATCGTTAATATACGACATTGAGCTCATCTCATCACCTGTTGAATTCACTTACCTCTCCATCTAACATCCAACCTTGTGAGTTGTCCCCAAGTCCATTGCCATAAATATTTACATGCTCCTGCTCTCCTTTGCATTGCTAAGTTGAAGTCCTTTCCCATCTCTTCTTGGGTTTGCAGTCCGGAAGAATGTCAAGATTCTCAGCTCTCGTACCCTTCGTTTTCTTGTTCACTCTCTTGCTTTCGCTATGCGCTCCTTCATGTTCTGTTCCTGAAAGTGAATACTTGCAAACTCAGTGCTTGAGAGTGCCTGTTTCTGAGTTCGTGGACTCTATGGGCACCACTCTTCGCTTTATAGAAGACGTAGTCTCTACTATCTTGAAGTTTGGCAAGTTCTTCCGCGATTTTCGCCTTACCAATGCCGTATCCGATTGTCTTGACCTGCTTGACTTCTCTGCTGAAGAGTTACGCTGGGCCATATCTGCTTCACAAAATCCAAAGGGTAACTATTTCTCCTGCTTCTTTTTTCTCTTTTTGTTCTGCTGAGGATGTCGGTGGTCTGGTTTAGCAATTGTACTCGAAGTATGCACTAACATGCAGGTTTTTGTCGGTGGTCGGGTTTAGCAATTGTACTCGAAGTATTCACACTCATGCAGGTTTTTGTGCTTAGGACTCTTGTATTCAGCTTTGAACTTAGCAACTAAAGCCATGTTCTGCAGATCATAGATCTTGTTTGATTGGTCTAGTAATAAGAACTGGAAAATTAGCCTAATTTCTCCTCCTTTTTCACTTAAAAAACAGCTGACGAGAGCATTTGCTTTTCCATTGCAGGTAGCAAACACAACAGTACTGGTGATCTGAGTAATGATCTGAGAACATGGTTAAGTGCTGCACTTGTCAATCAGGACACATGCCTTGATGGGTTTGAAGGTACAAGTAGCATCCTCAAAAGCCTGATAGCTGGTGGACTTAACCGAATCACTTCCATGGTTCATGAACTTCTCGTTCAAGTGGACTCAAACACCAAATCCAGGTCTCCTGGAAACACACTCTCTGGCACCAACAGAGACAAAAATGGGGAATTTCCTACTTGGGTTAAGCACGAGGACCGTAAATTGTTAGTAGTGAATGGGGTGACACCTGATGCTATTGTAGCAGCTGATGGAACTGGAAATTTCACCAAGATAATGGATGCAGTAGAAGCAGTCCCTGATTATAGTATGCGACGTTTCATCATATACGTAAAGAAGGGTGTGTATAACGAGTATGTGGAGATCAAGAAGAAGAAATGGAACATTATGATGGTTGGAGATGGTATTGGTATGACCGTTATTACCGGTAACCACAATTTCATCGATGGCTGGACCACCTTTCGCTCCGCCACTATTGGTAAGTGTTAAATGTGTCATCTGGATTTGATAACTCTGTTTTTTTTAACTGAAATGGGACTTTGACCAAACTGATACATTTTATGCCATAATCGTATCGTGTTTCATGATCCTGACAAGATCAACTGACGTGATCTTTTTCTGATGGAACTTGCAGCCGTTAACGGCAGGGGGTTCATAGCTAGAGACATAACGTTCGAAAACACTGCAGGACCGGAAAAACACCAGGCGGTTGCTCTTCGATGTGATTCCGATCTTTCTGTTTTCTACCGATGCGAATTCAAAGGCTACCAAGACACACTATACACTCACACCATGCGCCAATTCTACCGAGAGTGCCGTGTCAGTGGAACCGTAGACTTCATTTTCGGTGATGGGACTGTGGTTTTTCAAAATTGCCAGATTCTGGCCAAGAAAGGCCTGCCTAACCAAAAGAACACCATAACAGCGCAAGGTCGCAAAGACCCTTATCAACCAACAGGATACTCCATTCAGTTCTGCAACATTTCAGCAGATACAGACCTGTTGCCATATGTTAACTCCACCGATACTTATCTGGGTAGACCCTGGAAAAATGACTCGAGATCTGTTTTCATGGAAAATTATATGAGTGATGCCATAAACCCAAAGGGGTGGCTTGAATGGAATGGGAATCTATATCTGGATACTCTATACTTTGCCGAGTACTCAAATTACGGACCAGGGGCTGTGTTAAAAGACAGGGTTAAGTGGCCTGGTTTTCATATCCTGAACACTACTGCTGAGGCTAGTAATTTCACGGTGGCTCAATTCATTGAAGGAAACTTGTGGCTGCCAGCAACAGGCGTCAGTTACACTGCAGGTTTGCAGGAGTAGAATAACAAGAAAAGTGCATTTATGGATATGATGAGACATCATATGCACTCGTTATACTATTTTGAAGAACAAAATTGTAATTTTTCAAACAAGAGAAAGAAGAAGGGAAAAAAAATTAAGCATGAACTCTTGGTTTGCAACCATTAAACACCATTTTCTCTGTATTTAAATTTTAAGGTGATGAAATGTCTCCAACCCCATTGCTAAGCTTTACTTGCATTGGTTCGAATTTCAAGTTAGCCTGGCCTTGGCCATGTGCATTTATGAGATCTCATGTCATAACGTAGAATTGAGTTGCAGATTAGGTTAAGAGGCCAAAGAAATTTGAGACATTGGAACTTTCCATAATGCATATGTCTCTACAGCACTGATCCCAAGATGCATGACCAAAGGCTTAACCAGGGAAAGTCCTCTCTTTGTTATAGTAGAGTTTTATTTTTCGTAAAGAATCTACTCGATTTGATCGAGGATTAGTCTAGATGTGAATAACTTAAAAATTTCTCTTAAAACACCTAATAGGAAAAAAAAAAGATTTAAACATTGCAACCTATTTCAAAGGAAAAAACAAGACACCCATCAATCATTAATATCTTATGGCACGTGGGAGTGTATGACAAAAGGTTTAATTGATTTCACCTGAGTTCATATGTTCATTTTACTTTGAAACGGGTTGATCTGACTCAATTTTTTATAATTTGTCTAAATTTTAAATTAAAATCAGTCAGATTTAAATATTTAAATTTGAGTTCAGTCCATTAAAACCAAATTGGCCCATTTGCTTTTGTTTTGCACCGCTGATGGTACGATAGATGCCAAATCCTGACGATAGTTTGGGCTGATGAGAACTTCCTACAATATTAGGCCGAGCAGCTGTCAGCCTAATCACGTAATTTAACCAATATAACTTGGTGGTTCATCACAGCCATGCCTGATGCACGCAACAAAACGCTAACAATACGGCATCTGCTTTGGGTTCAGAAAAGGAAAAACAATATGTTAAAAATGACTAGAACCTGAAAAACATTGGTACGAGAAAGGGATTGGAGAAACTTTGACAGGTGGGTGCAGAAATGGCTGCAGAGAAGTTGACAAAACATTCCAATGGGTCAAAAGGATTAGCGGGTAATGCGGTTGGAAAGGACAAAATGTGTGTCACCCATTTTGCAGAGCCAATAACTAACTTTTGAATAGAATACCTTGAAAACCTCCTGACCAGATTTGTTTTGTCCCATGAATAACAATAAGACTGTTAATATTGTACCCAACACAAAAAGGAGCTTTAGAGGAAGAGGAGAACATAAAGTAGCAGAAGGTGTTTCCAAGGCTGTTTGGATCATCCTGTTTTTTTTCCCCTCTGCCTTAGTTTGATTCTAAGGCAGAGTGATCTCTGCCTTTAGTTTTAAGTCATCAAAAATGGTTTTTCAAGACTTTGATCAGATATCAGAGCGAAGAAGACTAGAAAGGGAGCGAAAGTTCAGGAAAAAGGTTATTATTGCTGCTGTTTCTGCTTTCCTTTTAGTCGGTGTTGTTGCTGCCGGTGTCGTCGCCGTCGTGATCAGCAACGAGAAAACCAACGAAACAAGCAAGGAAAACAAAGCTCCTCAATCTCAGCAACAAGCACCAAAGTCTGTGTCACGGGTCGAGAAGGTCATCAAAACTGTGTGTAATAGGACCAGTTACGCAGTAACATGTCAGGACACGCTCAAGAGTGCAGTCCAAAAGAATTCTTCTGCTGAACCAAAAGATTTTCTCAAGATAGCGATTCAAGCAGCAGATGATGAGATTGAGAAGGTGTTAGACAAGGCCTCCACGTTCAAGTTCGATAGCCCGAAAGAGAAAGCAGCGTTTGAAGATTGCAAAGAACTGATTGAAGACGCAAAAGAAGAATTGAAAGAGTCCATTGTCGGTGCAGGCGCTGATATTAAGAACCTAACCGACAATGTCCCAGATTTGAATAACTGGCTTAGTGCAGTCATGTCTTACCAACAAACTTGCATTGATGGTTTTCCGGAGGGTAAACTGAGGACTGACATGGAAAAGGTCTTTAAGGCAGCTAAAGAGCTCACTAGCAATTCTCTTGCCTTGGTTTCGGGGATAAGTAGTTTGCTCTCGTTACTCGATGTTCCAGGAGGAGCTGGTCGTCGTCTTTTGGAGAAGAAATACGATTCACCAGACTTGGACAACAATGGCATCCCTTATTGGATGAGTCAAGAAGATCGAAGAATGTTAAAGGCCGAAGAGGGCGACAAGCTAACACCAAATGTCACCGTGGCCAAGGATGGTAGCGGAAACTTTACTACTATTTCTGCTGCATTGGCAGCTATACCAGCGAAATATGACGGACGGTAATGTACATAGAGCCTCCATTTCCGTTATTATTTTTCAGAATGTTTACATCTTTCAAGATCCTTAGGTATTGAATTTACAACTATTTTGGCAATGCAGCTACGTTATCTACATCAAACAAGGAGTTTATGATGAGCAGGTGATGGTGACAAAGAAGATGGTAAATCTTACAATATATGGTGATGGATCACAGAAGACCATTATCACTGGAAACAAAAATTTTGTAGATGGAGTTCAAACTTTTAGAACTGCAAGCTTTGGTATGTCCATCTAACTTTTTATGACTCGCATTTTGCTTCTTTCCTCCTGAAACCATGTTAATGGCAACGTTTCATCCATGTGTAGGCCTTAGATTACAACTTAAACTTATAAGGTTCGACATTCCCTGACATGGTATTATTTTCAGAAACTGACATCATCTGATGTGTGCCTGTAGAAATTTGCAGACACTTTCTTTCTGATCTTAACAAGCAATAAACGTTTAATTTGCAGCGGCATTAGGAGATGGATTTTTAGCAAAAGCTATTGGATTCAGAAACACTGCGGGTCCAGAGAAGCACCAAGCAGTGGCAGCAAGAGTCCAAGCAGATCGTGCCATCTTCCTTAATTGCCGTTTTGAAGGATACCAAGATACCTTATATGCACAAACTCACCGCCAATTTTACCGGAGCTGTCTCATTCTAGGCACCATAGATTTCATCTTCGGGGATGCTGCAGCTATCTTCCAGAACTGCCAAATCTTGACAAGGAAGCCACTGGCCAACCAACAGACCATCGTAACAGCTCAGGGAAGGATTGACAAACACGAAACAACAGGAATTGTGCTCCAGAACTGTCGGATAGAGCCCGACAAGGACCTTGTTCCTGTTAAAGCCACATTCAAGAGTTACCTGGGAAGACCCTGGAAGGAATTTTCAAGAACCATTATAATGGAATCAAAGATTGAAGATTTTATACACCCTGAAGGATGGTTGGCTTGGGAAGGAGACAAAGGACTCAGTACTTTATATTATGCTGAGTACAACAATGAAGGACCTGGTGCACCGACGACAGGACGAGTTAAGTGGCCGGGTTACCATGTCATCAACAAAGAGGAGGCAGCCAAATTCACACTAGGAGCACCGTTTCTGTCCGGAGAATGGATCAATGCGACGGGGACTCCTGTTCACTTTGGCTTGTTTGCTTAAAAGGTTATTCTCCGCTGGCTGCCATATTCTTTATCTGAAGAAAAATCCTGATAAAACTGGGCGTTCATTGATAAAGTTGGCTTATTACATTTACCGGTATAATCATTTTGTATGATTTGCAAATATGCTAAACCATTGATAAGTCCAACTATGTTTTTGTTGGTTATTTTCTTTTTTTTTTCAGAATTCCTAAATCACATCAGTGCCTTTAAAAAATACACAATGTTTAGCACTCAGAAACTGGAAACTGTAGCCTCATCGTCTTAGACAAAAGAAGAGTTTCTCTACTTTTCTTTTCCCCTCTTATTTATTTATTCTGCAAATCTTCACTTCATCTTCATTTGTTATCTATTTTGGAACGGTCAATTTATCTTTATTTATTACAAATTTATTGGTTGATTAAAAAAATAAGATTCGCTTTACCAAATTTTATTGTGAGATTCTATTTTTTAATTTAATAAGAGAAAAGTAAATATTAGTAAATATCAATAATCCTTATTATTATAAATTTATCTAAGATCATAAATAAAACAATATAATATAATGATTGGTCGCATAATTAATAATTAATAACTATTGACCGATGATCATTATTAAATAGATATTTTTATTTTAAATCTCTATTTTTTGGGTAAATGTCATGAATCTGATTGTGAGAATAGGCCAAATGAGGAAAGCCTGTGTCGAAGCACTCGTGCAAGGCAGACTCCTCGGAGGTATGATGATTTCGTTTGATGACTTGGTGATGGCCACGTGGATATATCAGCAAGGTCATGCAACTCTGGTGCACCCACTCTAAGGATGATTTTGCTTTATAATAATTAGTACCGGTAGAAGTTTGTTATGAATATTCTATATGAAATTGTCTTCTCTTTCTCTCACGTTTCCTCTGTTTCCCATCCCCTTCTTCCTTTGTAACTTTTCGTTTGCGACAGAATACAAGGAAATATTGTCCTGTTCGGCCTTCATTTCTGTCTCAGTTATTGTTATATTGCCTGGAATTGTCTCACTTGATTGCAGGCTATAACATTGGTGCTTTCATTCAAACAGCATAGATGGCTGAAGGTACACGTCTGAAGGTTCTTGACGAGTCCGTCACCGCCCTCCGCCGCGACTTTGATGAGCAAAGAGCGTTGCTCCAGGAGGTTTTACACTGTTTTGCCCAGACATCGTCATCGGACCCAAAGACTGGTTTTGCTTCCCCGGATGGCAGCTTCGTCTCTCCTCTTGGCCGCCATAAACCTGTTGCAGTGCAAATGGCGCGTTTCACCGATGACAACCCTGATCGCTGGGTTATGCAGGCCACTCGTTATTTTGATTTTTACCAAATCCCCGACGACGAGCGGGTATCGATTGCTTCCTTCTATTTCGATGATGTTGCATCGGATTGGTACAACTGGATGTACCGGAACAAGCAACTCTCTGGTTGGTCGGCTTTCATGGCTTCCCTGATCGCCTGCTTCAGGTCCCGTGATTTAGAAGAACCCGAGGGCCTCCTCTCCAAATTGCAACAGACAGCAACGATGAGTGAATATCGGTCCAGCTTTGAGTCTATAACGAACCAGGCCATTTCCCTGCCGGTCCAGTTCCTGATCCAATGTTTTATTTCTGAGCTCCGTGCGGATATTAAACATTCAGTCTTGATTCACCGGCCCTTTACGTTAGACGAAGCGATGTCGTTAGCTCAATTACACGAGCAGCGCATAACCTTGGAAAAGGGTTTGGTTCGGCCAACACTTGGTTCATCTAAGCCTCTTTTGCCCACGCCAAAGCCATCCTTTCGGTCGACCCCTACCAGCTTATCCTCCACTCCTTCCACTGTCACTTTACCCGGCGGGAACAAGGTTCCCTTTCGCCGTTTAACTCCGTCCGAAGCTGCTCAACGCCGGTTGAAAGGGTTATGCTATCATTGCGACGAAAAATATACATGGGACCACAAATGTAAGACAAAACCCCAGTTATTATTGTTGGAGGACGATGTTGGGGTTTGTGACACGACTGACCCAGTTCTGTTACCGCCACCGCAAGATCCCGACTCCGACATCTCTTCTCTCACGCCGTCCTCTCAGCTGCATTCTGCCATTTCATATAACGCTCTTGCCAGTGGTTATTCCGTCTCCACCTTGCGTTTTCAGGGGTTGGTTTTTGGGAAGCCAGTTCAGGTATTATTGGACGGCGGGAGTACTCATAATTTCATCCAAACTCGTGTGGCAACCTATTTAAATTTGACTGTCACTTCTACCCCGAGTTTTTCCGTTTTGGTGGGTAGCGGTGAACGTTTACCGTGTGTGGGTATTGTCCGTCAAGCGCCCCTCGTCATACAGAATCAGGAAATTTTGGTCGATTTCTTCGTCTTGCCGATTCAGGGTTGGGATATGGTACTTGGTGTCGAGTGGCTGGCGACATTGGGTCCCGTCGTTACCAACTATGCTTCTTCCATCTTTTAATTTTCTTACAACGGTCAGAAGGTCCGATGGACAGGCGATGGTGCACCACCGATTCAGCCTATTCAGTTTAATGCTCTCCGTCGATTATCTTCTTCCGACGCCATGGCTGAGATGTTCAGGTTAGACCTGGTTTCTAATTCCATTCCTTCCGTTCACGACACTGCCCCTACTGTCACTGCTATACTTACTGAGTTTGATGATGTGTTCACCAAACCGCATGGTTTACCTCCGACCCGAGATTGTGACCATGCCATCCACTTAGTTGCTCACAGTGGTCTGGTGAATGTCCGCCCTTACCGCTATCCCCATTTCCAGAAACAAGAGATCGAGCGGTTGGTTTCGGAAATGTTGTCAGATGGAATTATTCGGCCTAGTACTAGCCCGTTCTCGTCCCCGGTTTTGTTGGTCCATAAAAAAGACGGTTCTTGGAGATTCTGTGTCGATTACCGTGCTCTGAATGCAGTGACAGTCAAAGACCGTTTCCCTATTCCCTCTATCGATGTGTTGTTTGATGAGTTACACGGCGCTATGTATTTTTCGAAGCTTGATCTCTTAGCCGGCTTCCACCAGATTCGTATTCGATTGGGCGACGAATGCAAAACAGCTTTTCGGACTCACAATGGACATTACGAGTTCTTGGTCATGCCTTTCGGCCTCACGAACTCCCCCTCCACCTTTCAGAGTTTAATGACTTCCGAATTTCGCCCGATGTTGTAGAGGTATGTCCTCGTCTTTTTTGACGACACTCTTGTTTATAGCCCGGATTGGCACTCACATTTGGAGCACCTGCGTTCGGTTCTTGGTATACTCTGCGAACACCGGCTCGTTGCTAAGAAGTCTAAGTGTCTCTTTGACCTCACCTCCATCGGGTATTTGGGCCATGTTATCTCCCGCAAGGGTGTGGCGGTTGACCCGGACAAAGTTCAATCTGTACAGGCCTAGCCCATGCCTAAAACAGTAAAGGAGGTCCGCGGGTTGCTCAGGTTGGCGGGTTATTATCGTCGGTTTATACGGAATTTTGCATCTGTCGCGGGTCCCTTGACCGATTTGTTGCGCAAGGACGCCTTCATTGGTCTGACTCCGCCACTACAGCGTTTGAAGCCTTGAAACATTTGCTTAGTGTTGCCCCTATCTTGGAGCTGCCGGATTTCACTAGGCTTTTACGGTTGAAACAGATGCTTCGGGTACCGGGATTGGTGCGATCTTGTCGCAGGGGGGTCACCCAATCGCTTATTATAGTCAGCAACTAAGCCCTCGCATGCAGCATTCCTCCACCTATCAGAGGGAAATGTACGCCATTACACAAGCCGTGTCTAAATGGAGGCAATATCTTCTCGGTCGAAAATTCACAATTATAACCGACCAGCAGCCGTTGAAGAGCTTGACTACCCAAGTTATTCAGACCCCGGACCAACACAAGTGGTTGGGGAAATTAATCGGGTATGATTTCGACATTCTTTATCGTCCGGGCAAGCATACCAATGCTGCGGATGCTCTCTCTCGTGTCCCCGCAACCCAGTTCTTAACATTGTCCCATCCAGAGTTCTCGATAGTCACCGCTATTCGCGCTGCTAACTCCTCTCATCCGAAGTTACTTGAATTTCAGCAGAAACTAGCTGTTGATCCCGATTCTTTGCCTGGTTTCTTCTTTAAAGAGGGTCTGTTATTCTTTCAAGGGAGGCTGGTCATTCCTTCCGACTCTCCTCTTCGGGCTAACTTACTTATTGAATTTCATGCTTCGCTGGTAGGAGGCCACTCCGGTATCACTAGAACCTTCCATCGATTGGCTTCCAATTTTTATTGGAAACATATGCGCCGAGATGTCCAGAAATTTGTTCGCCAGTGTCACACTTGCCAACAAATGAAATCCTCTACCCTGACTCCGGGAGGTCTACTCTAACCCTTACCGGTTCCCGATTTGGTTTTCGAGGCAATCTCCATGGACTTCATTACTGGTCTCCCATCTTCAAAGGGGAAGTCTGTTATAATGGTCGTCATTGATCGTCTCTCCAAGTATGGGCACTTTGTTGGCTTGCCAACTCAGTTTACAAGCCAAACGGTGGCTGCGGCTTTTGTTCAGGAGATCGTACGTCTTCACGGTATCCCCTCCGAAATAGTCTCCGACCGTGACCCTCGTTTCCTTAGTGAGTTTTGGAAAGAACTGCATCGCCTTCAGGGTACCACCTTGTGTATGAGTTCGGCGTATCACCCTCAGTCCGATAGGCAGGCCGAAGCCTTAAACCGCTGCTTAGAAATGTATTTACAATGTTTTGTTGCTGATAATCCTTCCCTTTGGATGCCACTTCTTCCTTGGGCCGAATTCTGGTACAACACCTCGTACCAAACTGCTGCACAACGGTCCCCATTTGAGGTTTTGTATGGTCGCGCTCCTCCGACGGTCACTCGCTATATCAGAGATGAGGCTGGCCACCCACTAGTAGCAGCTCAATTGTTAGAGCGTGATCAGGTTTTGGCCTTACTTAAAAACAGCCTTCATAAGGCTCAGGCACGTATGAAGTTTTATGCTGACCAACACCGCCGTGAGGTCACCTATGCTGTTGGCGATTGGCTATATGTTAAGCTACAGCCCTACCGCCAAGTTTCAGTCCGTTTGCAGAAGCATTCGAAGCTCGGCCGCCGCTACTTCGGGCCTTACCAGGTGCTCCGTCGTATAGTTGAGGTTGCATACGAGTTAGACTTGCCTCCCACAGCCCGAATACATCCTGTATTTCATGTCTCCATATTGAAGAAGTGTTTGGGTCGTCCCGAGTAACAAATTACTCCGTTGGACCTCATCAACTCTACCAATTCTGTTTCCCTTCAGCCCTCGAGGGTGTTAGCAACTCGTACTGTGCAGCGTGGTTCTGTGTTAGTCGAGCAATGCTTGGTGCAATGGGAGGGCCTGACTCCAGCAGATGCATCCTGGGAAGACAAGGTCAGTTTGTCCAGTTTATATCCTGCCTTTAACCTTGAGGTCAAGGTTGCTTGTGATGGGGTGGGTAATGTCATGAATCCGATTGTGAGGAATGGGCCAAATGAGGAAAGCCTGCGTCGAAGCACTCGTGCAACGCAGGCTCCTTGGAGGTATGATGATTTCGTTTGATGACTTGGTGATGGCCACGTGGATATATCAGCAAGGTCATGCAACTCTGGTGCA
>JANIJH010000008.1:2139170-2155515 GCA_024520975.1 Erythroxylum areolatum
CAAAATACCCTCAAACATTTTAATCCCTTAATTCCTATTTAAACCATATTTAATCTCAATTATCCATTACTATGCCCGAATTAATCCAAACTAAACCTTAAACACCTAATTAACACAATCATGCTTAATATCATCAAGTAGAAAAATTTTAGGGTCCAACAATTCTTCTAATTTCTTCACCAATATTTTCCCTCTGCTACTAACACGTTCTTCTTCTGTTTATCTCTCTAGTAAAAAATTGGTCTTTTCTCTATTCTAATCTGCAGTCAAAGGTTCGTTCTTCATTTTTTGTTGTTGCAAGTTTCATGTTTGTCTATTTGAAATCTACATGGTTCATGTCATTTTCTTCGAGTTTTAATTTTGGGGGTGTCACAGCAAACCCTAATTTTATCTATCAAAGTTTTATGTTTTTGTGTTTTGAGTTTCTTTCTTTAGTTTCGAATTTTTGTATGCTTTGTTTTTTTTGTATTGATTTTTTGATTATTTTTGTATTTGTGTTTTTTTCTAATATTTATTTTGGAATATTTCTTCTTTTATTAATTTTGATTCAATTTTTTAATATTTATTTATGCATGTGTGTTTTGTGTTTTTATTTTTTTACCATCATCTGTGATTTGAAATTTTTTATTATTTATGTTTCAATTTTTTTATTTTGCATGTTTTGTTTTATATGATGAGGATATCCAAAGTTTATGATCATTATATTTTTTTTATCTTTGCAGATATTTTTTATTTATAAAAATAGATAACAAGGATCATAATGCTATGTTTAAGTGTTTGAGCTTGTTTGAGCTTTGAGATGGGAAATTAGATTTTATGAGAATGATCATGTTGCTATAGTTGTATGTATACAAAAAAAATTGAGTAGGAGTGAAAATGCTATAGGTAGCAGCAGTAGGTTATTGACAGTACCAACTAGGCAAGCTAATATAGATAAGATTTTGAATGAGAGTGATAGGAATAGTAGAATTTAAGAATGAACTTAAATGCATTTACATTGTTATGTCAAATGTTTCCAATCTATGATGGGTTGAGGAATAATGATCATATGGCCATTGATTTTTTTTTAATCTTCTTAAAAATATTAGCACAAAATGAATCTAACATAGTAGTACAAGTTAGGTTTATGAGGGCATTTTAGATATTATTGTTAAGGACATTCTTAATAAAATATAAGGCTTGAATATATCTTTAATCTATTATGTAATTAATTCCATGAAATTATTATGTACTAGAATTTCTAACTTGTATGATTTTTTTATTCAATAACTCATTTCATTAAATTTTTAGGTTTCTCGTTTCATTAAATATTCAGGTTCTTCATTTTATTTCATCATAATTAAAAAATATAAATACAATTAAAAAATATTGATACAATTATAAAAATGTTTAATTTAATTCATTTTATTGTTAACTTGTATGATTTTTTTGCTATTCAATAGCTCATTTCATTATATTTTTAGGTTTCTCAATTTTCAATTCCTTATTTATAGATACAATTAAAAAAAATACTAATACAAATCATTTATTTAAAAATAATCAATGAATTACATATTTTCAATCATATTATACTACAAGGGTACTTTGATCGTTGACACTGTTTTCTATGTTCTGTTAACTGCAACAAAACATATTTCTGTTATCTAGATACACAATTTTATCTGTTTTGTCAATTACAACTAAACATTTTTCTGTTTTCAAATTTTGTTCTGTTTTATTTCACAGGCCACTAACCAAGCGCAAGGTAAAGGATACTGTTTGCCTTAAATATCATAAGAGACTCATCAGCTTAACCCGCAAAAGAGGTCATTAACGAGCTTAAACATGATTAATTATATGCTAATGAGCTCAAACTCTTAAAGATGAATTTGATTTGAAGAATTCAAAACAGGCCCAACTGATTTAACTGAACTGAGCCCAAAATGTTAAACTTCAAGTAGAAGCTTTATGTGCACGCATCATACGACACTCTTTTCCTATATTTGGCGCCTTCCAAGCTATTTGAACATTCACCACTTTCCCTCCCACGTCTAAACACATTCTTCTTCTTCATCACATAATCTCCTTTGGGTCTATTTGTCTCTCCTTGATTCGATTTATTCTTTGGGATGGAGCAACAGAGAAATCAGAAGATGGGTCAGCAGCAACAGTTTGAGGAAGCTGAGGAAATGCAACATGGGCCTTTCCCAGTTGAACAGCTCCAGGCAACTTCTAATAACCCCAAGATTGAATTTTTTTGACAGATTGATGATTTTGTTTGCGTGATGTAGAGATAGTTTTATTCGGGCGTTTTCTGTTTTCTGGGTTTTGTTCGTAAAAGGGGTTGCATTTCAGCTTTCTTAGTCGGTTTTGGCGTGCTTATTTGACATGTTTAACTAGGGTTCTTTAATAGTTTGATTTGGATTGCCATTCCTTGTGACTGATAGTGTACTTGGTTAATGGTAATCGGGTCTTCCGCTATTCAGGTGGAAATAGGTTATTTCAATGTTAGAGGTTCTTGACTTAAATGTGAGCATAATTTGGGGCGAAAGCAATGGGTTACTTTTCAAGTTGTCGCGTTCGTCACTAATCTTTTAGCTTTCTTTGCATTCTTTAGCAAAACCTGTTCATCTTTCTCGATCGTAAGTTTCTGGTCAAGACAATTTTTTGATGGAGAGTCCTTGGCATCTCTATGGTTTTGATCGAGCATTCAGTTATTTCTCGGCTGTCTTTCATACACTAAAGCTCATGACTTTTATATGATCATTTCATAATCATAAAAAAGCGGTGGTTTTACTTTCTAATATGAAGCTTTCGTGAGGTTGTTCAAGCATGGTTTCTGAAGTTCTTGATCAGTTCATTGCTAGTCACATCAAATTCTTTCTATTCTGTCGGAGGCTTACTTGAAATATATCCTATGTTCATTTAACAAATGTTGTACTGGATTAGATGGCTTTGTCCACTAGATTAGCCATGTCTTGGGAAATTGAATAAATCACGATGGCATTATGGTTCCTATTATCCATATCCAATATATCGGTTTCATTTTCTGCCATGTTTTGACTTGTTTAATCTTCAACTGAAGGCCTCAGGCATCGCTTCTATTGATGTAAAGAAGCTCAAAGATGCAGG
This sequence comes from Erythroxylum areolatum, assembly GCA_024520975.1. Lineage (NCBI taxonomy): Eukaryota > Viridiplantae > Streptophyta > Magnoliopsida > Malpighiales > Erythroxylaceae > Erythroxylum > Erythroxylum areolatum. The sequence goes on from JANIJH010000008.1 coordinate 2,142,282, forward strand.
TCTCTGTACTGTTGAATCTGTCGCTTATTCTCCCAGAAAAGAACTTCTGCAAATTAAAGGAATCAGTGAAGCTAAAGTGGATAAAATCATCGAAGCAGGCATACTCTTCTTCACCTTTGCTCAGTCCTAATTGTATCCACACATATCAGTCCTATTCTGCAGGTATTAATAATTTCATTTTTGTGACATACAGCTTCTAAACTGGTACCTCTGGGCTTTACCAGTGCCAGCCAACTCCATGCTCAGAGACTAGAGATAATACAAATAACATCTGGATCAAGGGAGCTTGACAAGATTTTGGAAGGCAAGTCCTCATATTGCTTTATGCGCTAGTTTATTGTCTACTTTTGGTCAATAATGTTGTTTTTAGAGTTACATAAGCTTCTCTGAGTGCTAAAATTAGTAGCTTGTGACAGGAGGGGTTGAGACTGGATCCATTACTGAGATATATGGGGAGTTTCGGTCTGGAAAGACTCAGCTGTGCCATACACTCTGTGTCACATGTCAAGTAAGTGCCCTCATATTCTCTTATATGGGACTTCACATTAATATATATTGGCCTAGGTTCAGAAATATCATTTGGTCGTACTAAAACATCCTACTAGTTGGTACTTCTATAAATAAATGCTATAATCAGGCACCTTCAGAAGTTTCTGTATCTATTGAGAAGTATTTTAGTAAAATTTATGACTGTATTCTACTTGTTGCTTCCGAGGTCAGCACCTTGCCTGCTGAATGCTTTCAATCAAGTTTAAGAGAAAAAACAAGATGAGTTATTAATCTAATGCTCTTCGTAATTTTCAGCTTCCATTAGATCAAGGGGGTGGGGAGGGAAAGGCCATGTACATTGATGCTGAGGGCACATTCAGACCACAGAGACTCCTACAGATAGCAGACAGGTATTGATGGATACGTTCAAAACAGGAGTCTTCCATAGCATGTTTGGACTCAAAAAGGTGTTGGTTTGCACTGAATATTACAGGTTTGGACTGAATGGCGCAGACGTATTGGAAAATGTTGCCTATGCTCGGGCATATAACACTGACCATCAGTCAAGGCTATTGCTTGAAGCTGCTTCAATGATGGTGGAAACAAGGTACCGCTTGTGTTTATTGCTCTACAGATTCTGTGGCATCAACGCACCTACTTGGGCAATTGGGTGCGTGTCATCTATTTAATGACATGCCTTTAACTTTTATAGGCAGAACATGTTATCTCCCATTTCTTATGGTTCTGCAGATTTGCATTGATGATAGTAGACAGTGCTACGGCCCTATACAGAACAGATTTCAGTGGAAGAGGAGAATTGTCAGCTCGGCAAATGCATCTTGCAAAGTTCCTCAGGAGCCTTCAGAAGATGGCAGATGAGGTAGGTTAGAACCATATGATTATCTAAAGACCCATGTTCATGCAAGATGAATTAAACTGTTCTAGGCTAGATAACTGTCTTCCTGTTTCCTCTGCCGAATGTGCTTCTGTTAATCATGTCCTTTGTGTATGATTGAATCGAGACTGATCGTTGGATGTCCTGTCATTGTAGTTTGGCGTTGCTGTGGTCATTACAAATCAAGTAGTTGCGCAAGTTGATGGTTCTGCGATCTTTGCCGGGCCTCAAATCAAGCCTATTGGTGGTAATATAATGGCTCACGCCTCCACAACCAGGTTGGTCATTGGAGTGTTTTTCATCTTATATACCCTTTTTTTTTCAAAGAGAGAAAGGACTTCCTATATTTGGTGGTTGCTAATCAATAACATGACGTGCTCTGTAGACTTGCTCTCAGGAAAGGAAGAGGAGAGGAACGCATCTGTAAGGTGATAAGTTCTCCTTGCTTAGCTGAAGCTGAAGCAAGATTTCAGATTTCTGCCGAAGGCGTGACTGACGTCAAGGACTAATCCGTCGAATTCCATTGCATTGTGTTGAGGAATTCAGCATTTGTTTACATTTTTTTTTCCACCCTTGTAGTGTATATCTATCACTGACGGTGAAACCTGCGAAACTGTACCTGTGTAGCTAAAGTTCAAGCTCCAATTGTTGAGGAGTTGCCAAGCAAGCTAGCGTTCTCGTTTTATCTGTTTAAAAATAGGCCATTGAAATCTTAGAAGATCTGAATGAAGCTTCGCAGGGGTCTACTTTCTTGGTTTTACAATAGGAATTGAATTTGGCCTTCGATCAAAATGATTAGAATATGTGATAAGTTTGATATAGATATTAATATTAAGGGATTAGATAATCCGAGACCAAGAATTTAATATAGAATTAAGATAAGGCGATACTGATAAGGATGAATTAATTGAAATTAGTGAAATTGGGCTACAGCGAACAGCTTTGGGCCTCATGCTAACATAGTCCTGGACACAGAACTCAGTTCCTTCTACATAACTGAACATGGGTAAGCCAAGGTATCATAGTTTAAGAACTTCATTTCAAAATCAAACCATCCAAACTACTGTTTCAGGAGCATGACCTCTTTTATCATTCAACCGAGATTTTTTAGTGGTTCCTTTCTTGAGGGCCCAAAGGAATAGACTTTGAAAAAGACAGAAGGCCTTAACTTCCGTAGCAGAAATCAAGACAAAAACTTATGAATGCAATTGGGTCCCAGATACGGATGCATGCCATTCATGTTTTTAAGGTTACTACAACCTAACAAGACCGAGGCTTTATGGCCTATCCAGCAGATAGGAGACCAAGTCAAGAACATGACATGGACGCTTTTTATCTAATCTGTCGATCTCCAATCTGCGTATTTTTAACACTAATGATAATAAAAAAGAGAACTATTTAAGTAACAACACAGACAAACATCTAGATATATGTTATCAAATTTGCCAAGACTTCCAGTGGGATTTGTAACATTGAGATGAACAAGAGAAACTGTATTGATGATTACGGTTGATTCCTTTAACGCTTCGAATCAATGGTAAGCAGTGTCCAAATCCAAACACCAGAAACGAGCAAGATGAAGTGAAAAAATAGAAAGGAGAATAATACAAAACAAAAGGAGCAGAGAACATGTACATAACATTTGTCATGAATCTTCCTTGGTCCGTTGAAGGCTCTCAGCTTTTGTTTCCAGAACTCCCAAGAACAATATTAAAAAAGGGCCTAAAATGGCATGTAAGAACGAGGACGTAAACTAAATAGACATATGCTTTATGTATGTATAACATGTTGTCTTCTTGTTGGGATTTGACTTGCGAATCTTGTGGGTGAAAAGTGATGTAGCCACATGAAGGTTTGAAAACTTAATTATAACCCAATCCATGTGGGAACCTATAACTCTTCAAGCTTTTTAATTGGTGGAAAGATATTCATGATTTTGTTAGTTTTTAACAAAAGGGATGTGAAAGATCGTCCCTTTATGAAATACCCATTTGGTTTAATTTTCGTTAATTGTAGTTTTATTCTTGTTTTGACCTGATTGAAGTTGGAAACTGTAGTTAAAAACTGACACATTACTGAGCCGGGGAAAAGAGCAAAGGAGAGTCTGCTTGATTTTTAATTATTGAACATTTACTTTTGATTCTATTTTATTTATTGCGTGGCTTGATTTTTTGAAGTTGTTTTAGATACTATTCATTTTTCTTTTAATTTTTGATTCGGTGTGTGAGCGTGACTTTGGGTGATTTTATTAGGGAAAGAAAGGGAACGTCTTTCGGGTTTTCGTGAGATTTGTTAGTCTTATCTAGGGTTTCTTAACTTTACTCTTAGTACTTTCCTGTATTGTTTCGATTCTGTATTGGGATGCTTCAGTTTCTGCTCTTCTTCTTGGTTTTTCTCTGCGATTTGATGATTTTGCCTCGTTTAATCCATTTGGGTGAGTGAGGATTTGTGTTCTTCTCAATTGGTTTGGTGGGATTTCTTCAATTTCGGATTGTTTGGTTGGCTGGATTGGGGGTATTTTTAGGTTTGATTAGGATAAATTTAGTTTCGTTTTGGTGATTTTGGAACTGGGATTTGTGGATTTGTCTCAAAGTTTGGGTCTTGTTGTCGATATGATGTGAAACGGAGCTTAGGTTTTGGAAGACATTAGTTTGTAAGACATTTTTGAGGGCAGAGTATTTCTTTCAATTCTGAAGCTTCTATCTGAGGGGTCTTTGGCATGTACCTATGATGTTTCATGCTCAAGGTCCTTCAAGGAATCATTGCAGTCTTCTTGCAGTTCTTTCTGGTAAAAATGTTGATCGTAGCGGTAATAAGCAGAAACAACCGCTTATTGATGATAAACCCAGATACCCTTTTCCAGAGCTAGTATCTTCTGGACGTCTTGAGGTATTTAGTTGCATTAAATGTGGTTAATCTACCTTACGACGATGGAGTTCTTTTTCTCTTTTCCTGTTGGCTTCATTTTGTTGGCAAGGCTGTAATGTTTTTTCGTACGTTTATGTCCAATGCAGGTTCAGGTACTGGCTAATCCAAGCATTGATGAGTTCCAGAGAGTGCTTCAGTCGTTTGAGCCCAGTATTGTATATTTGCAAGGGGAGCAGATTGAAGATGGTGAAGAGATTGGTCCTTTGAGATGGGGAGATTTTGATTTGTCTACTCCAGTTGCTCTATGTGGAGCATTTGGCTCAACATTGCCTGCCACTGTGAGTTCTACTTGTCATTTTAGAATACTGGTTTTGGGGTGCCATACCATCTTCAAGAATAAGTAATGTGTTTAGTTGTATAACATTTTTTAGCAAGTAGCTTTTTCACCCTCAAACAAAACTCATGACTAGAAGGTAACTGTCCTTTGTTACCAATACTAATATTTTCACTGATATGTTGAACAATTTGTGTAGGTCTATTTAGAGATTCCCAGCAGTGAAAATTTGGCTGATGCTCTTCGTGAGAAGGTTTGTAAGTTCTTTAGATTTGTGATCGGTACTTTCTTATGTTTATTAATTAGTATAATATCCTATATTACCTAGAGGGAAGAAGAAACTTTCATACTTGGAATTCTTGGTTAATGACGGCTGAAATATAATGTGAAAATTGAGAGCTGCAGATTCTTTTATAATCTCTTTCTTGAAGACAAGTTGAAAACCACTTTACATTACTATGGCAGGGAGTTCCATACGTGATATACTGGAAAAGTTCATTTTCATGTTATGCAGCTGCACACTTTCGTCAAGCACTGTTTTCAGTAGTGCAAGGGTACAGTATCCTGTGTTACCCTTATTCTTTTTTCTGATCTTGGGAAAAATAATATTCTGGCATCCTGAGCTCTCTTGTTTGTTGCAGTTCCTGTAGCCATACATGTGATGCATTCGAAGTTGCTCATGCATCTTTTAGGCTCTACTGTGTACGGAACAGTAGTGTTTCACCTTCTAACAGCCAGAAAGGTAGCAGCAACCCTGGCCCACGGTTACTGGGGGACCCACCAAAGATTGATGTCTCTCTGCCTGAAGCAGATGTTCAGGGTGAAGAAAGTTCTGAGACTCTTCCGGCAATAAAGATATATGATGATGATGTGAGCATGAGGTTTCTTGTTTGTGGACTCCCATGCACATTGGTAAGCTTGGTTTTCATGATCTTAAGCTGAATATTTGAATGTATGATTTGTTGAATATGGAGTTTTTACATGCTTTTGTGTACTCAGGACGCGTGCTTGTTGGGATGTTTGGAGGACGGGCTCAATGCTCTTTTAAATATTGAAGTGAGTTGCATATGTGGCTTCTCAATTAATTTCTTAAGTTCCTTAGTTTCAAGTTGTTATGTTTTCTTATTTATTTGTGCTACAAAAAAGCAGTCTTGTTAATATTTGTTGTGGTAGCACTTTTAATTTCTCAGAGTCCTTGTGCTCGATTTATTTTGTATAGCAAAAAGGCCTAGCAGGAACTTCCAGGATATACTTGTCAAAAAATGATGAAGCACGATTAATCCGTTCAAATTAACACAAATGAGATCTATCAAGTTCATGGGAACTATTTAGTGCTTTATTCAGATGTCCAGATAGTAGAAGCAAGCACTTGTTAGTGTTAAAACGTTTCTACACGGTTTACATGTGTCAACCTTAAGCAGGGGATGGACAACTTCTTAAACACATCTCGGGACATTCGTCAATATGTACCTGGCATTTTGTTGCACCAGAGTCAAACCAGTTTTCTTTTGGTTCATTTTTCCTGGAATTGTTCACCAGCAATCCGGTTTATGTTGTGTATGCATTTGTGCATCTACTTGTCTCTTCCATGTGCTTCATGCATGTTTTCTACTCTTCACTTGTTTACTTGACATATTATGCTAAACCATTTTCTCCGTTATGATGTTTGTGCAGATTCGAGGGAGTAAACTTCACAACCGGACAAGGTATGGAAGGAATTCAATATATTTCTATGCTACTGTTTTCTTGTTATTCCAATTCTTTTTATTACGTTATATTTGAAAACGTGAAATTTCGTTTTGGATAGTCATGTTTAATATATTAGCTCATAAACGGTTTAATTTGCAGTGCCCCACCACCTCCTCTTCAGGCTGGAACATTTAATCGTGGCGTGGTGACCATGCGGTGCGATATATCAACCTGTAGTTCTGCTCATATATCTCTTTTAGTGTCGGGCAGTGCCCAAACTTGTTTTAATGATCAGGCAAGTACAGTTCTTTCTAGGTTATATAATTGTTTGCAGGTATTCTTCAACACAACTGAAAGTTTTGTTTAATTGCTTCAGTTTCTGGAGAATCACATAAAAAATGAAATTATTGAGACTAGTAAACTGGTCCATGCATCTGAGGATGGCAAATTGCCTTCATCCGAGCCCCGAAAATCTGCCTCCATAGCCTGTGGAGCAAGTGTCTTTGAAGTTCGCATTAAGGTTCCCACATGGGCTTCACAGGTGCAAGTCATTTTACTTTCTCATCCAAGTTCTTTATGGAATTCTGTTACAATTTTATTGTAGATGTAAAGCTTCTGTTGTATCATTGTTAGTTAAAATAGTCTTCTGTCCTTAAATTGCTGTTTAACCATATCCGATGGTATTTTTCGATCTTGTTCTTTAAGAAGATAGCACACATTTTGTTGCAAAATTTTAGGGATTATGTAAAGATATCTGTAAAGTTATTCTTCTTTTTCTTTTTAAGAACTATCTGATACTAGATGAATGGTAGATCCTGATGCGATTTTCAGTTAGTGTGGCAACTGGGGATTAGATGCGGTCAAATGAGAGAAGTTTCCTTATTGATTATATTTATGGCAAATCTATGTTGATTAGATTGTTAATTTATTGTTTTTAGACTGATAATGTTTATACTTTGATCATGTCTATCACAGGTATTGCGGCAGTTGGCCCCTGATGCATCGTACCGTGGCTTAGTTATGCTTGGAATTGCTAGCGTTCAAGGATTGTCTGTTGCTGCCTTTGAAAAAGATGATGTGGAACGGTTCCTATTCTTTTGTACAAAGCAGGGAAAAGAACTCCATACAAATGATTCTTTTTCTACTAAATATCCTTGTTGGTTGATACCTCCTGCACCCAGCCGAAAAAGATCCCGTTCCAATGGCCTTGAAGTTCAAAATGGCGGGAATTTTAAACATAGACTGAATGTTGCTGCAATGAGGCCGATTCCCCACACTCGTCGGCATAAGTTGCAACCGTTTACTGGATTCTTCGAGGCTGAAAGATATGATGGGGATCAGGTAAAGCCTAACTTGCCAGTTGCACCAGCAAAGCATAGTTCAGGTGGTCCTCCACCTACCACACATCGAAAATCATTGTCAAGCTCCTATCAGGCTCAGCAGATCATTTCTTTAAATCCATTACCTCTTAACAAACATGGTTGTGGCAGAGCCCCAATACAAGCTTGCTCAGAGGTAAAAGCCATCCCAAGCTCTCAAATTCTATTTGTTCTTTGCTTTTTATCTGTTGTTCTTTTGCACTGATTATAGAAGTAATGGGAATGTTAATTCGGATGACTGAAAGATCTGTGTTCGGTAAAATTGGTGGTTGCCTTAAGTAGAAAGATGAATTATGTTTCGATATGTGAATGGTTTATCTTACAATTCCCAAATGGCTTATTTTCTTTCAGGAGGAATTTTTAAGGGATGTAATGCAGTTCCTGATCCTTCGAGGCCATACCCGTCTTGTTCCTCAAGGTGGGTTGTCTGAGTTTCCCGATGCAATTCTCAATGCAAAACGGCTTGACCTGTTCAACTTGTACAGAGAGGTAAAACAAATCATTTCTTCTAAACATTGGTGATTTTTACCAAAAGCTAGTTGTTGCAATAAGGAAAACTGGTTCCCCAGGTCGTCTCAAGAGGAGGCTTTCATGTTGGTAATGGCATCAACTGGAAAGGACAAGTTTTCTCCAAGATGCGTAATCATACATTAACCAATAGAATGACTGTATGTTTACCTCTTCCTCTTCCAGATTCTGTTTGGAAACTCTATTTGGTTCTTTATGTTGCTTTACAAATTGAGAATGTCACATTGTTGGAGTGAGTGACCTGAAAATTATGCGAACTAATTTAGTATTATATATATATGGTGATCAGTAAAGCACCATATTTGCATTGATTTGATCTCTGTTTGTCTTTTGATGATTTACTGTTGCATTGTTTTTCACTAGGGTGCGCCTTTATGTTCTTTCTATTGAAATGTTGTTCCTTTGACTCGCTGTTATATGTATTAATGAGGCCTGTAGCTGTTACTACTGCTCAACTTAACATTCCGTTTTCATTCAAATGGAATAACTAGTTGGTTTTGCTTTGCAATGGTTTCTAGGGTGTTGGCAATACCCTGAAAAGGCATTATGAAACTTACCTTCTGGAATACGAATTGGCCCATGATGATGTCGATGGAGAATGCTGCTTGTTGTGTAATAGGTCCGACTCTCTATTTCTGTCTTTGCATGTGTACACGGAATAGCACTAACAATTTATAGCTTGTATAACAGTAGTGCAGCAGGTGATTGGGTGAACTGTGGAAATTGTGGTGAGTGGGCTCACTTTGGATGTGACAGAAGGCAGGGACTTGGTGCTTTCAAGGTACTTTCAAACTTTCAGAAGTTACATTTTCGTGTCTCTGGATCACCATACTCCCTAGTCTTATTATTCACATAAACATCATTCCTTGTTTGAATGAGAATGCTAGTGAAAATTTCATCAAGAACGTCCAATAAATGTCTGATCCATTCTGTATCATTTCTTCTGAATGTGATCTATGTTTATGAGTTCAAGGAGATCAAATCTGTATCCGGCGTCCATTTGCTTAACGTCTGTGAATGATCTACAGGACTATGCTAAAACAGATGGATTGGAGTACATTTGTCCACCCTGCAGTGCTAGCTACTCCAAGAAAAAATCACAAAAAACTGCAAATGGCTATTAACAAGCCTTGAAGCCATCGACGTAACGAGCATTCTATCTCTCTTTAACACTTGTTTTTCTATTCTAGATCTCATTTCTTTCCCTATATGAATGAACAAGAGAAGAGGGAATGTAATTATTGTATCCTATCCCCCCATTGTTGTTCCATAGAAGATTAAAGCTATTTAGAAGTGCCCCCACAATTTTTCCTCTCCCATAATTCATGTATGCTCAAGAGAGCAATCTTGAAGAATAGAGTAATTGTAGAATATCTCTTTTATAATAGTCAAATTCAACTAGGTAGTTTCTCCAATGTAGAAAATGGTGCTCCCTTTAAACTAGTTATTTAGAGTGCTTTTAGTTCTTTGAGCTTTGTATAATCCTGTTTAGTTTTGTTTCTTCAGTATATTACCGTGGTTTTATACCGATCCAATTTGGATTCTTAACATTATATCTAACACCTCAGTGAATTTGGTCATGAGTTAATCAGTAACTTAGTCGTTTATAATATTTCAGGCCAAATCAGCAATTTAGACCCCAAAGTTTATACTGAAATCTGAATTGGATATCTATATTTTGAAATGCTTTGCAAAATGTTCAAAGTGAACCTTAACGATTAGAAAATGTTTAAAACAGTTTCTAAATGAATGAAACAATTAATAGACTTGGATCTTTTGTTCCGTTCAATCGTTTTGTAAATGTTATAAGTTCATTCTGAACGTTTCAAATCATTAGAGTTCAACTCAAATTTTAGTATAAACTTTAGAAGCTAAATTACTCTTTTATCCTAATATTTCACTCAAACTGTTACGAGGAAATGAATTTCCAATATTTTCTAGCTAAGTTACAGTTCTACTTTAAAGTATTCCTACAATCATACGCAAAAAAGCATATTTTTTGTTTTAAATATGAAGTTCCACAGCAGATTCGTTCATGTACAGGTTCAACCGATAGTGTCCAAAATGAAAGAGGATGCAAATTGATTAATCGAATTCTGACCACTTGTAGATGACTGAACCTATATGTTCAACATAGGTTCGAAAACTCATTGGAGTCACTAACATTAACGAAGAGCGTACCTTTTATGTTCTTATGTTTAAGCTATCAAGAACTGCACATAGCCTTACCTAATCTCCCTGCTTAAATCCGTTTACATCATTGACCATGGCGCCATTGGTGCTAAGCTTTCCTGTAACTATATTGCCGTCTCTGGATACAGCATGTGCCTCAGTGCCAGGCAAGGTGCAGTTGCTGCTGCTGCTGCTGCTACTCCGACCGCTATTGTTGTGAGTAAGTCCATCAATAAAGTCAAAACACTTCCTCTCCTCCGATGAAATGTGGCATAGAGATGTTTTTCCATTGGATATAGCAGTAGCAAGGGCAATGGGCATGAGACACAGACCTTTGTTTTGTAGATGCTGCATAGCTAGGGTGACGTTGGATTCCATTAGCTTAAGTACTTCTTGCTCCAGGGCAACTTGATCAGGAGATGGAGATGTTTCAATTCCTATACCAGCTGATGCTGAGAGTGAATAATTGTTAGAACCACCCTGAAAATGTTAAGGCAAAGAGAAATCAGAGGTGTAATTCCAAAGTGGATCGTTATCTCATGAACTGAAATATTCTCTGGTTTGGCCTATAGTTTCAGGTTCCACGTCCATGGTAAGCATCAACAATTACAAAATCCACACAAAGATAGTTACATCAAATAGTTGAGGTTAATGCCGTCTGACATGAAGCATTTATTACTAGTAATGACAGGTATTTTAGACCAGCTAATCCTTTCTCCAGACTCTACTGGGTCTACAAGCCGTCTAGCACAATTATAATGTTCAGGTTCCATTTTCAGCAGCATTAGTATCATATCCAATATCTCAGCCAAGGATGCATGGGAAGCAGCTAATACCAATTTGTGCTCAAATTGAAAAGCCATATATCAAAGTTAAGCACCTCAGCTAGGCTATCTTTTATGAGCGGAATGACTGCTCCAGCTGCTCCAAGCCTACTCATGCTCAGCACCTACAAGATAGTAAGCAACTAGCGATAGTCATGTCAGTAGAGATAATACTAGTTCAATTTTCAACACCTGTGAACATTAGTCAACTAATCCAAAGAAAAAGTAATTTGAACAAATTTCAGGAGAAGCCTGTTCAGAAAACTTTAGGACAAGTTAACTGGGAGTATCCTTCGACTGACCTTGACTTGGAGTTGAAGAAATTTAACATACTCTATAATCTCGTCAAGCATAGATGCCTTGTCAAGCTGCAAATCATCAATGAAAATGTCAGGTTTGGCCGAGACTCTTTTGTTATTCTGAGTTGCAATTGCTGAACTGCAAGCTAACTAATACGACAGGGCTTGTTCTTCGAGTCGAAGACAATGTTTAAGGAGATGTGTTTAAGATTGTTAATGGAAAAAACACAATAAAAGGAATACCTTGACGGAATGAGGTACGAGTTCCTGCAGATCCCTCATCCTTTCAGCAATCTTTTCTCGTCGAAGCTGTTTAAGAAATGAAATAAACATTCTTAGAATTCCAGGAAGATCAATTTATCTGAGAATTTAGAACTTTAAATTCTGATTTGTGAAGCTCAGATTTGAAAATGATGCCTGAATTAAGAAAGAACTACTAATCAGTTACATACCCTTTCAGCTATACTGTGTGGATCAGTGGCCTGGCCACGACGAGCCCTCACACGAGGTTTTGCAGTCCCATTGCAGCAGCCACTTGGATTGGTTGGTGCATTCTGCCACTGAAACACACTATATATAGATCAATGGCTTTTTACCATGAATAATGAGATCTCTTTCACTTAATTTTCTTAATCGTTTATGCTAAATTTAGATTGAATTGAAGAGCAATTTAAGAAAAATCTGTGATCACCTGCTGGAGAGGTGACGATCCATTTGCTGTTACTGTAATATTGGGAACTGGTGCAAAAGAAGATGGTGGATACTTCTTATCCTCCTTACTCTGCGTCATGTTTTGCAACTCACAATAAATGGCAGGAACCAATTAGAGACGAGAGATAAGATGATAAGAGAAAGTTATAGGCTTCGGGTTTCAGAAGAAAGTCAACCATAAGAATGAATACCTCTGAAGTGATAGATTGAGGGAACTTGTTCAGTAGCAGAATTTTATCCATGCTTTTGTATCTCTTTCTCATATCATCTATATCATCACCCATAGTTCCTCCTTGAAGATCCAACTGCTGCATTTTGTCTTGTATCGTCAAAGGAAACAGAGATGAAACATCAGGATAAGATAGTGCAGGCCACGATTGCTGAAGTGTTGATTGGATTTTATTATTCATAAACTCGCTGTCGTAATCAGATTGTTCAATTTCATCATATCCAACAACGCGTCCCACAGTAAAGGAAGGAGATGATGATATGAAATCACCAAATACTGGAGTCTGGTTCTGATAATCAACATTTGATGAGTCTATGGCAAGAACTGAGTGATCCTGAAGGGCCATATGTCCAGCTTTTAAATTCACATTCATCATTCCATTGACAAATCGGTCAACACTTCCAATTTGAACTTCATTCTGTTCATCAGTTTCTCCAGAAATAAAATCCTTGTCAATAGAATAATCCGTGTCTAGACCAAGAAAAAGAGATGAACTATCCTGAGGTAAGGATTCCACATTTTGGTTTGAACTCATCATACTTAAACTACAATTTCCTCTGTTCTCTTCGCACAGTCTAATTGAGCCATGGAGTGGCAGATTGACATTTGGTTGCTCATGTTCGTTGAAGCCCCAACATGAACTTGTCCTTGAATCACCCGCAGAAACAAGGTCAAGATAATCATCCATAAAGGAATTATCAATCACTGTTAATGATCGGTGGATCTCTACTAAGCCCTCTAAACAAATAAAAAACTACTCTAACGTATTCATCCAATAAAGAGGAGCAACTTCAGATAGTGTCCCGTCCATTAATCA